>WBNO01019099.1:149723-165290 GCA_013400575.1 Peucedramus taeniatus | reverse complement strand
AAAAGGACTCTCGAGAAATTCCCAGGCAAGGGCAATTCCGAGAAGCCTCAAATGGATTTGTCAGGTTATGAGATAAAGCTAATCTGCACTAGCTCAGTGACAGTGGAAGGAGGGGGAGCCCAACTCTTCTGCAAGCTGCTTCCAGCCTATCCCAGGGACCATCAGCCCATCAAAGGTCCATCTCTGCAAGCCAGAGGAGCCCAGGGGCAGATGGGTGGGTGGGAACCTGTTGGACAATACTCTTTTCCTGACCCAGAGATGAGGCAACTGAGAGGTGTTTTAGCATAGCATTTCTAAATCAGCATTTCTTATCTCAAAGTGTACATACAGATGTACACTATGTGAGCCTTCTGTCAAGCCCTAAGAACTCTCTACAAATCCATTTCCCACAGGAACCCAAACCAAGGTACCACACAGGGACTCCAAAGTGTCCACAGAGGGAGAGCAGGGTAAGGCCATTGGTGCTGTCCCTGTTGCTGAGAGTGCTCTGAGCTGATGTGACACTGGCCATGTACACATGTATGTCATCACCAGAGTCCACAACCACTTGGACAGGACATTATCTGTGCCAAAAACTCTGCTCTGATCTCTTAACTACGAGAGCTCTGTGCAGAGAACTTCGTGCACATGTTCCCAGAAGAACTATGATCTAAATTTTGTATTGGGTGTTGCTTGCACGAGGTGAAAGCCCACCAAGCTGACAAGACTTGTGCATGCTTACATAAATGCCTTATTTGTGTGCACAAATGATTTTATGAAAAATTAATACGGACCTACAATATCATATTTAGGCGTAATTGTTTGTGAAAAAACAACAGCTTGTTTTTTTATCTTGTAGTTAATTAAATTCGAAGCTTAGATTAAATTGTATATTTGTTTTACTCCTGTGAGCAGAAGGCTTTCTGGGTCCTTTGTTAATAATACATACTTGTTTGGTAACAGCTGGCTCTCTAGATGTTACTTTTCCAACAAAATATGTCTTCACAAAGTACCCAGTGTTTTACAGAAGCTGATGTTAGTTTCAGTGTGCCTGGAAAGTTGTTGAAAATCCCAAAAGGCATGCTGCCTGCATTATCTCCATTCCCATTCCTTACCATGAATAAGATATGCTTTTTAATCGGAATCAAAATGTGCAAAACAGGTACACAGAGGGCTCTGTTTTGGCTTGAGCTGTCTATGGATTTTTCCTCTTTCCTTCAGTGGGACTGCTTGCAATGGCAAATATGATTTATAATTAAAAACTTTCTTATTATCTGTACAGCAACACTGAATCCTAAAAGGCTCCCTTGGAACTGGTAGTTTCATTTTCGATTCTCTTCTAATTCCACAACAGCACTGAGAATCCCTTGTCATTTGGCTGACAGTTTTCTTTTTTAATATAATAGTTACAATTTTTTTTTTTCTTTGCAAGTGCCTAGTAGCAAGTTCTGCCTTTACTGTAACTGTGCATAAAGGAGGAGGGGGGAAATGCTTTGATTAGCACATCTTAATGTAAGAATATTTTTTGTCAGAAGTGAGACATAGTGGTAAAAGAGGGGATATACTCCTTTGTGTTACTTCCTTAGGAATATGTAAGGTTCATTCACCTTTCCAAATATATTCTTTCTATCTTTCCCTCAGATTGCCAATAACCACCTCTATATAAATTATATATAATTAATACATATACTTACTTATATAAATACATATATAAAACATTATAACACTTTCTTAATGAGTTTTGGACCTAATTGTATTGCACCAGGAAAGAAGAATGCAAGTCTTCCTAGTGCTCTGGGAAAGAACAAATAATTTGCCACAAATAAAATGTGATACTATAATTTATAGACTCCATTCTTTGCACCTCAAGAGAAATCCTTACTTCTGCTACAACTAAGGTACCTACCAATTTCTGTGTATTTTCTGAGTTTGAGAAAAAATGTTGGTGAAATATGGTGGGTAATTATCCCTGTAGCCCTTCTTCGTAGCTTGTCAAGATTTACATCATTTACAGGCTTTCCATTGGGGTAAATTAGTATCATCAAAACAATAGAGAATGCAAATTTTCCTTTTAGCCTGGGCTTTCATTCATGCAGGCTTGAAAAAAAGCTAATGAAGCACGAAGTAACCAAAATGAATTTTTCTAGAAATGAGCAAATTTGGCATTATTTGTGCCAAATCCTTTTTATGTTATTCAAATACCACTAACATTTGTATTTATTTTTGCATTATTAATGCATAAATTCAGAAAAAGGCAACTAAAGTTGATGGCATTGCAGAGCATATTACAGAACAGTGTGAAGAGTGAGCCTGGGTACTGCTCTGAGATGACCTCCAGGATTCATTTATGGCTTTGTGCTTTTGAGTAGAGTGAAAACCCTAAATCTGTGCTGATGGAACACTGATATCACATCTCTCTCTTTCTGTATGTTGTCCAGACAGCTAAATATTCCCTTTACTCATCCAGAAAGAGGAATGGCCAGAAGACCCTTGCCTGAGGATGCATCACTGTGCTCACCCAGAAGCTCCAGTGTCTCGGGGGTGACCTGGGCTGATCTTTCTGGGAACAGCCTATTAAAAGTGGCTGGTTTTACACAGGTTCTCCTGACTCAGTTAACCCAGTGCTGGCTCGGAGCAGGCAGTGACTCAGGGTTCCTATTCTGGAGCAGAGACAGAGGGCAGCAGCTACCAGCCCACTGTACCACCAGGAAATTCATATGCAGCCAAGGGGTCTCAGGGCTAAAACCTATTGAAAAATATTCATTGCTGACGTATTTTAACAGCAACTGCATCATCTTCAGAGCAGCTGCTCCAACTTACTGAGCATAGGGCCAGAAGGCCACTTAGATTAACCTTCCACATGGAGCACTGGGAGCAGAATTGATCATCCCATTGTTTGTCCCTAAAAGCAGCCCCAGCCTGGGAGCACATTTCTGCTTTATGGACTTCCCAAATGCTGAAGCTTAGAGAAGCATTTTCAGGGTGGCTGAAAGACAGGTGCCTGCACATCTTTAAATGCAGACACAGGCAGACAAAGTTATCTGCCTGTGATATGGTACAAACAGAGAAGCTGAATGTATTTGTCACATGTTTGTGGCTGCAGCTTTGGGAAGCTCTCAGTGCTTAGACATGGATGTGACTGCACTATGCAGACAACTAGGTATTGTTGCTGGATTGAACTCCCACTTTCTTTTTCTGTAGAAGAAACCTCATTTCTATTTCTCATGTATTTTCAAATGAAATGAAGAACTTAAACTGACATTCTTGAAAAATGTGCTCTGACAGCATTCTTATAACAGCCTCGAGGCCAGAAGAAAGCAGTAGGTCTTCCAGTCAGTTTTCCTTATAATTTGCCCTTAAATTTCACCCCAAATACTCCTGCTCTCAGCTAAGGTAATATTGAGTCCTAATCTGAAGACATCAAGAGATTAATCCACTGCTGCTCTTAACTGATCAATCTTAACAGGACCTTGGTGCCACCTTAATTAATCACAGATTGAGTATCCACCACACAGGAAACATTATGACATAAGACTTTTGCTACTTAAGTACCTAACTGTCTGCCACTCTTGAATGCAAAAAAAAAAAAAAAGTTATTGATTTGGTATCTAGAATATGTCTATTTTATTGATTTCAGCTATTGAGTACTAAGGAGGAGTTGGAATTGAGACAAACAGGTGTCACTGTCAGGACTTTCTCATTAGAGCCTCAGCTGAGGACAAATGCAGGTAAACTGCTGGTACTCTTAGGCCAGTTCTGGCTTTAATCCTCTTTTTTGGCTGACAGGAAGCTTTCAGGGAAATAGAGTCTCTGTAAGCCTCCAAATGTTTTGGTTAGTTGAAAGATGTGCTCTGTGATATGCTGGAGCTCCTGCAATAGGAGCAGATAGATCTCTGAACCAGGAAAGCCAACAATCCATTTATGTCTCCAGGTCTAATTCCTCTGGGAACTGGCTGAGGCTAAGGAAGGTTTAAGTTCACAGTGTGGCTCCTTCAGTATCTGGTAAGGTCTTTCACCTCTACCATATCCCTGATACCTCTACAGCCCAGTCAGGTATGGTTAAAAATGCCCAGGAACTGGGAAAACAGGACAAGTGCCATACCACACACAAGAAACTGTGATCACATTGAACCCCTTCAAGACACCAGGCTACAAAGAAGTGGCTTCTCTTTATTTTGGCCTATTACAGCCAAACTTGTTACTCCTCCTGTTTGCTCAAAGGACCATCCTCCTCAAAGGAACGTCCTCCTCCTTCATCACTGAGGCTTCTCCACATTCATGTCAATGTTGGTCATTTTTAATCTTTGACACTGTGGCAGATACAGACACCTGCTTAATCTTTGAAAAAGCCACCAAAAGGTCTCTGGGTTTATTTAGAGCTGGCTCTATCCCCTACATAATCCCTCAGGATCCCAGGGCTTCCCACATCTGAATTCTCAGTGTTGCAGATGGAAGCAGAAATCGTGGTGCGAGGCAGCAAGGACCAAAGCTGTAATGATCTTCCTTCAGGGAGTCAATTACATTTGCTGCTTCCTTATGGCACACGTAGGTGATTACTGTGTGAGGGCCAGGCTGCATTTGTTTAATGTATCCTTGAACTCTTATTACATTTTCCACTCATCTTGCTAGAGCCTTTTCTTCAATTACACTCCTTTCCATATGCCCCAAGCTGTTATTTCTTATTAGACCAACCTGACCCTCTTGTATCCAAAATGTCACTGAATTAAATAAAATTTTTATACTTTTCAACTTGAACAGTTATCTCTCGATGCACATAACAAACAGATAATGAGATCTGCATTTTATTAGACACAGTGGAGCTTACTGATGTTTAACTATTAGGCAGAACCATTTTGCTGCTCAGTTACAATTACATTATTTTCCTCTATGGCTGGATAGCTGTCAATTGATTTAAATCATTCTAAATGTGTAGCATAGTATTTTCCTTAGTGTTGTCTACATTCAGAGAACTGGATACATTTCTACACTTTTTTCCTGAAGGGGAGGGGACTTCCCTGAAGTTACATTTCTCTGCAGTCTTTTTGCCTTCAAATTTTGTAAATATTTTCCCATGCTTTGCCTCTGAGTCAGGGATACTTCAAAATCCCATTCTTAGCTTTAAGCATATCCTCAAACTCTGCTCATTTGGATAGGACTAAAGCACATACTTGAAATGAAACACTCAAGAATGAGGATGGGTTCCTGAAATAAGTCCAGCTTAAAAAGGATCCACTGGCCACATTCCAAAGGCTGACATGCCCACCTCAAGCTGTAGTGCCCTGCACGTCCTGTGCTGTATAGTACATGCTCATAGTTTATGAGTCACACAGTGCTCATCATGATGAAATAACAGCATCAAAGTGGGATCTAATCAATGCAAATATTTAAGTCCATCACAGGCCACAAGAAGATCTGCTCTCCCAGGAGGGCCCAGCTACCATGTGATTCTCCTGTGAGCTGGGAGCCAACTCACACAGTCATAAATAATCCAGTTGGTAAATATCAGAAGGTTACATACCCTCTCTGGTTCTGTGTGCTGATCCCTGCTCTGGCTCAGTGCAAAGAAAGCAAGAGAGACATGCAGAGAACTGGGTCTAACCCTCTTTGCATTTTAAGCCAAGAAGAACAGAAGGATATATGTCATCATTTACTGTATCTAAATTTGTGGAGGGTAATCACTCATTATAGGCTGCCTTGATTGCTTACTGAACATACCTTGGAGAGTGGTCTTGCTTTTCTACAGCAAAAGCATGTCTCTCTTCACTTGTAATGATAAAGGATTTAAAAGATAGTAGAGGAGTATTATTATTCAGCTAAAGAAAAGAAAGCTTGTTTCAGATAGGGATGTCTTTCTGAGATTTACTAAGCAGTCCACAGGATTTAGATATCTACATTTTAGACATCTCAGTTTAATAAGAAAAATCTTATTACATTTCAGAATAATAATTCTGCTTGAAATGAATGAGAAAGATTCATCTAGAGCCATAGATTGCTTCAGAAAATCTATTTCCTCACCTATTTCACTGACATTCACAGAAAGCAGCTGCCATAAATTTTTATAATAAATGCTAGGCTTATGGATGGCTAACTCTGTTTTCACAGCCTCAGCCTGTAGAGTAAACCTCACTCTGCAGAACAGTCCAGCTGGTTGTTTATCAGTAATTGTTTGCAAGATGCACCCTTAGGAAGCTGCTGTGGCTCTCCATGGCCTGTGGTGCTCTTTTGTGACACTTGTCATTAATCTGAGGCTGTAATGTGGTGTTTAATGGGGCAGGCGTCTCAGTGGGCAGGAGGGATTTCCTGGGACAAGGACATCAGGATTTATGGTTCCTTACAGTCACAGCTATCATAAAAACAGAAAACCTCCTTGAAATGAAGAACAGGCACTGTGGAGAGACCATTTGTCTTTGTGCAACTTCCTCACAACGTGTCAAGCCCAGGACTCCACCTGCAGCCTCCAGCAAGACGTGGCTGTACTGCAGGAGGGATGATGGCAGGAGAAGGACTGAGCACCTGCAGCCAGACTGGCTGGAGTGACACCAAAACTGGAGGGGTGGGAAGCACACGTCTGCATGGGCAGCTCTGCAAGACTGAGACTACTGCTAGGAGTCAAAGCAAGGGACAGGAGATGTCATAGGTGTGAATGTTGGATGGAAGGCTTTAAAACATGAAAATGTTGGTGGGGTTTGAGGTTTTATTCCATTGAATTCTTGGTTGTGGTTATGCAGTTGCATTTATAACCCTAGCCAAGTCACTTGCTCGTGGTGATGTAGTAAAAGCTGCCTATATTAACTACTCTAGTGCTCAGGAAAACAGAGAAGGATGGAGAGACAGGAGCATTCAATGAAGATGCTGAAATGTGGAGAGAAGGACGGACACGGAGAGTCTGCCCAAAAAGTTCTGAAGTTGTATCAGTTCAGATGAGGAGTCCTTTTAAAAACCAGTGATTTCTTTATTTCCAAAATGAGATTCAGATTTTAACTACATAAGCCACCTTCTGTGCAGATGACTTTAATGAAGACACACCATTAAGTATGCTCATATCAGACCCTGAATAATTCAGTAGAGTCAACATGGAACATTCCACCAAAATCCTGATAAAATCAGAAAAAAAGCTTCAGTCAAAATCTGATAGCAGAAAATAACCAGGGAAGAGGTGGAAAAATTAACTACAAAAGATGAGCTTACAGGAGCCACCAGCTGACCAAGTCCAAGCAGGTCCCTTGCCTCAGGTCAGTCTCTGCAGGGACAAGAATTACCTCATCCATTGCATCCACCTGGAGGCACCTGAAGAAAGGGAGGGGATGGATCTGAAAGGAAAGGAGAAACTCACTGGTGGCAGATGCCAGAAGCCCCCTCCAAGCCTGGTGGCTTCACTGTGTGACAAGGCACGGGTGGGCACACAGCTGTACCCCAGGGTGGCTCAGATCCTGGCCCCAGTCCCTCTTGCTTGGTTTTCCCACCACCACAAGAGGTTTTCCCTCTTGTGTGAGCATCTTTCCAGTGTCACACATCATGTCCCCAAAGTGGGAGCTGAGCTTGAAGCATGGGGAGATGCTGCAGCTCACACACCACTGGGCCACCACCTCTGAGCTACAGGCTACCAACCCGGACTCACAGATCAGCAGCCAGAAAAAAAAATCCACTGTTTTTAATAAAATGCAGTGCTAGACAATTAGGAAAGGTCTGTCAACATTTTGCTGTTATAGCAGTGAGTACTGGTTGTTAAAAATAATGATGCTACTAATAAAAAACCTTGTGAAAAACAGAGAGACATTTAGACACATTTATACAACCCCTTCCATCCCATGGGTTCAGAAAACTTTATAGCAGTAGCAAGTAGATTGCTTGATCAGGTGTTTGCTGTAGTAGAAGGGACCAAAACAAGATATTTCTAACATGATACTGTCAAATTCTATGAGAGAAATGATGTTTGGGGACCATTAAAAATGGTTATCTTTGTTCAAATAGCTGGAAAAGTTTGCTATCGTGGCCATGATCCAGGGGAAAGCTCTTTATCAGCATGCAGAAGACGTCTGCAAGTACTTTCCTTGCAAAGACATGGGAGCAGATTCATTTTAGCTGCAGACAGAAAGTGTGTGGTCACAACCTGCCATTTGACTTTTTCAAACTTGTAAATAGTTCCTCTCATTTGTATGAACCTCTCACTCACCCAGCAACACAGATATGAAATATGAATAAGCAAAATTCCACAGCTTTTGTATTTTCTCTAATGACCTACCATGTTCTATGGCTTGAAAATACTGGGAATTTACCTTACTTAATTTAATACCCATTCTGCTGACCTGCATGACCTGGGCAGGTTGGGGCAGGGTAACATCCAGCTACACTGAATAATCAGGGGGAATAAAATATTCCAGAGCTGGAAGGAAGCATAATGTGACTATGAATCTGAGACACTCAGGTGGTACCCTTGCTGAGAAAGCTGTGCAACTATGCCATGCTGCCTTTGGCAGGTAGGGATGTGGCTGTTCAGAGATCTCCAGGGAAGAAGGCAGGAACCAAAGGCCTATAAGGAAATCAGGCTGTTGGAATGGGAGAAAAGACATCCCTTGAGGTTGGCATCAGTGGTTTAATTTTTGCACCTATTACAAACTAATTACAATAACAAAACTAGTCCTGGATGTTAAAGTGAGAGGAGGTTTGAGAATAAGGCACTCCAGCCAATGGAAGTGGGTTGCCCAGTGGGCATGGAAACACACTGACAAGGAGTCAAAGGGAATGTAACGGGGATGAAAGTAGGTATATGAAAAAAAATTGAAGAACTTCTGGCTCAGAAAACTGCTGAGAGCGATTTCTGTCCTTAACGGGGTAAACAGATCCTAAAACGTTTTGCCTCTTAGCTCAAAAGAACATTTCTAGACTATGGATGGATTTATGTAAATAAAGGTTCAGAAACCTGCCACCTGCAAGGCAGCAGAAAGGTAACCTGGAAAACACCACACAACAGAAAAACTCATGTTCAGCCTCACACTAGAACAGCCTTCCCTATAGCTTCACACCTATGCAAATTATCTGTCACAATGCATAAAGCTCAAGATAAACAAAGCTCTTCCACAACTTGGCATATGGAAAAAGGGTCTGGGCTGAAATGGTAATTGAGTTTTAGAGACCCATCCATTTGCTGTCATCGTGCCATCTGTCTCTCAGGCAGAGTCCTGACAGCTTGCATTGGCAGCTTTGATTGCCAAAGCTCATGTATTAAGTTAGATTTACCTAGTCTTCCCACACACAGTTTCTTATTTTTCTATGGCCCTGCTATTCTAGATGATTCACAGAACTGCAGGATACCCTGTACACCCAGAAGCATAATATATTTTGGTATTTTTAAACCTTTTTTTTTTTTAATCAGAAATATGGATAATTTTCTGTTGTGGTTTGTAAGCCACCTGTAGACACCAAGTCCACCAGAGTCAAGAGAGAGACTTATTTCTCAGGGACTGACCATGGGTAACAGAGATCACAGGTGCTGGTGTATGTATGTGTGAAGTATTTGCTACCACCAGAATAATAAATGAAAGCTGCAGATGCCATATGAGGGCAGGACCCCCTGAGGCAGGCTCCAAGTTATTGCATTACTGTCATAACTGCTCACTGCAAAGCACCTTTGACTAAAAGCCAATAGGATGCCTAGCATAACTCTGCTGACTCCCCTGAAATTACACAGATGATTAATGCCGCCCCTTAAGGTATGAAAGAAGAGATAAAATTATTTACATTTAATTTCTTTACCCAGAATGGAACTTTTAACTGTGGCAGTGAATGCTGTGGGAGTTGCTCTCAGACTTTATTAAGTTATGTTCCAGCTGGCCCTCTGACCATGACCATGTTTTTTCACTATGCAAGAACAAAGGGTTTAATTCCAGCAGGAGTTAATTCACGCTGGGCAGAAGACAGATAAGCACTCCTGGCAGTCCATTTACTGAGACTCACACTGCAGTGCAAGGTACCAGAGTCCATCCTGCCTGTAGGCCAAAGGAATTGTGGCCACATTCAAAAGACCCAAGCACTGAGACACCACTGACTTTACATAAGAGAGGACTGTGCTCTAGGCAAGGCAAGAGGCTGCTCTGTTGAACAGCTTTTGTTCTTGTTTTGCTTTGTTCCTATTGCAGAATTAAACAACACCTTAGTTATGTCACTGAAATCATTGTCCTGGTTTTGACTCGACACAGTAATTTTCTTTTTAGTAGCTGGTACAGGGCTGTGTTTTGAATTTAGGATGAGAATGTTGGTATCACACTGATGTTTCAGTTGTTGCTAAGCAGTGCTTACCCTAAGTCAAGGAGTTTTCAGCTTCCTGTGCTCTGCCATCAAACAAATGCACAAGGAGCTGGGAGGGAGCATGGCCAGGGCAGCTGACCCCAGCTGGCCAGAGGGACATTCCACACCACAGAACACTGTGCCCAGTGACCAAACTGGAGGGAGCTGCCTGAGGGCTCTGATTGCTGCTCAGGGCTGGGCTGGGCATCCATCAGCAGGTATTGAGCAATTGTGTTGGGCATCCAGTGTCTCTTGGATTTCATTCCCCTCTTCCTCTCTTTTTTCATTAATATCAGCAGTAGTACAATTATTATTGTTGTTTCAGTTATTAAACTGTTCTTATTTCAATCCGTGACGTCCACTTTTTTTTTCCCAGTTCTCCTCCTCTCTTGGGAGGGGAGCAAGTGGCTTCAAGGGATGACAATTGGTGGCTTCCTAAAGGAGAGCTTACATGCCCTAAACTGGATTAGACCTGCCTGAGGAGTAGTTTTCTAGTCATACAAATAAAAAGCCAACAGGATTTCAACTAATTGTTTTCATTTCTTTCCCAAGACAGAATACTTCTCAAAATTCTTTCCAAGCATCCAAACCAAGAGAACCCAATTTGGTAAACAGGTCACTCAGTGGGACACTGGGGGGGGTGTAGGGCACTCAGGTCCCCCTTGTTCTTACTCCAAGGTACTCCCACAATCCCACTGAGTCTCCTGTTAACACACAACAGGATTAATCCCTGCTTCTCAGTCAGAGAATTGTTCCACTTTGAAGTAAGTAATTACATGTTACTGGGAGAGAAAGGCTGACTCCAACTGTGGCCCTTGGCTGGCATGTGAGAAAACCTCAAGTAAGTCCAAGCTCCAGTAAATATGGGATTATTAACCAGCTGCAGCACCAGAAACCTGAGAGAGAGCTACTCAGAACAGCCAGCTGCTTGGCTGTGGAAATGCTTCCATGAGCTGTGAAGCATCATGGTCCAAGCTTGTAGCCTGAGTTTTGATACTTTGAACCTTGGTTGCCTTGGTTGGAACTAGATGATCTCTAATGTCCCTTCCAAGCCAAACCATTCTACACTCTTGGTTTCAGAAGACTAGAGTGACATCAGAGCTGAGGATGGGCTCTGAGGGTATGAGAACAACCTCACAGTCTGTGCATTTTCACTGGGGGCACGTTTGACCATTTGCAATAGGAGAGGAGTGGGTGTTCTGTGACTGTGTTCAAAAAGCATGGCTGGATGTGGTGTGAAGCTGGACTGAGGCTGTTGAAAGTTAAATGAAATTCAAGTGAATACCTGAGGTTTAGAAATTGCTGTGACAGGATGCACACTTACTGAGCAGTCTGGCTGGCAACTGAGCACAGCTTTCAGCAGTGGTGTATGTACACAGTGAGAATATGTGTTCCTTTAATCCTTGTATAACCTAGCAGCTCCACCTACCTGGAGACTGAAATTCTCATTGATTCATTGAGCATGCCCAGCAAAAACTCCTGAGCCTTCTCCTCTCCCTTTTCTGCCAGTTATAAGGGCAGAGGTTCACAAGATCTCCGTAGGGATTAACAACATAAATCCATTCACCCTTTTCCCAGGAGTAGCTAATACTTGGATGTGCATTCAGGCAGTGACACTGATTACATTGTGAATTCCCTCCTAACCTCCAACCATCTGATACATATTTTGAATTGGAAGGTACCTCCAGTAAATGGCATTTAGTAGCAAGCATTATTTAATGTCTTTACTGGAGTGGATGCTGCTAAACCCAGGGTAGTCCTGTCACTTTTAATTCCTCTGTGTCCATCAGCAACCATGTGAGATAATCCTGACTTTGTAACATAGCTCTTTTTCTCAGAGACTTTCACAGTCAGAGTGATTATCCACTCACTAGAGATCTTGGCCTTCTGCTCATTTAATATCAACAGTTCTGCAAAAATGGATGATCTTACTAATCTGTGTAAAGTAAACAGCATTTTGTCCTTAAAAACAACATTTAGTCACCTCCAGAATCTGGTGGATTCAGCCAATGCACCTAAAGATTGCAGGATCAGAACTGTGGGATGATGCAGGTTGGAAGGGACCTCTGGATATCACCTGGTCCAACCCCCAGTGAAGAGGGGATAACTCCAAAGTCAGATCAGGTCATTCAGGTGATGTCCAGCTGAATACTGGACATCGCTGAGGTTGGAGATTTCACAGCTGCTTTAACTGATTTCAGACCACTCTCCAGGTGAATATTTGTTTCTTAATTTCTAATTGGAATGTATAATCATAAAATGGTTTAGGCAGAAAGGAACCTGAGACATCATCTAGTTCCAACCACTCTGCCACGAGCAGGGACATTTTCCACTAGACCAGAGCCCTGTCCAACCTCTCCTTTGACTCCTTCAGGGATGGGGCATCCACAGCTTCTCTGAGCAAGCTGTTCCATTGTCTCACCACCCTCACAGGAACAAATTTCTTCCAATTTAATGCTAGCCTAATCCAATCTAAACCTACCCTCCATCATCCTAATGCTGTTGTTCTGTCATTCCATGCCCTTTTTAAAAGTCCATCTCCAGCTCTCTTGTAGCCCCTTTAGGTACTGCAAGGTGCTATATGGCCTCTCCAGAGCTTTCTCTTCTCTAGGCTGAACAACCCTAACTCTCCCAGCCTGTCTTCACAGCAGAGGTGCCCCAGTGCCTGGATCATCTTCATGATCCTCCTCTGGACTCCTCCAACAGCTCCATGTCCTTCTGTTGGGGGCCCCAGAGCCGGATGCAGCACTGCAGGTGGGGTCCCACACAGCTGGAGCAGAGGCAGAATTCCCCCCCTCCAGCTGCTGGTCATGCTGCTTGTGTTGCAGCCCCAGACACAGGTGGCTTTCTGGGCTACCAGTGCACATTGCCAGCTCATGCTGAGCTCCTCATCAACCAACACCGCCAAGGCAGCAGCTGATGTTGTGACTCTCACTCATTGCATCCCCTCTGATCGCTGTGCACCTCTAAGGAGAGTTTGCTTTTACCCTTTCTATGCCCACCCCTGAGGTAACTGGAGACAGCAGTAAGATTTTCCCCTTAAACTTCTCATTTTTAGGAGTGATAAACTGAGTTCTTTTTGTCTTTACACATCATATGTGAGTCTGCTCATCACCTTGATTACCTTTGACTGGACTTCCCCCAGTGAGGAACCCCAAATAGGACATAAAATTCCCAGGTTTGTTGGGTAGAGGGAAATGGTTCTAACCCCAGACTTGATGGACACAATTTTGCTCATATAGGCCAGGATGCTCCTGCTCCAGGATATGTCCAAGAGACTCTTCAGGTCCTCTTGTCAATAAAGTTGTCTGCCCAGTCAGTCCCCAGCCTGTACTCTTGTATAGGTCTATTCCATCCCAGGTGCAGACCTTTGCATTTTCATATACATACTTATATATATATATATATACACACATAAATATATATATATATATTTGTCTACATTCTGTGTTTCCCTTCACTTCTCAACTGACTCATTCAGCTCCAGCATCTGCCAATATATATATATTTTTAAAGTCAAATAAGTCAGATAATGAAAGTATTAATGATTTTTCATGAGAATATAATCTAGTTTTACGTCTTTAGATTTAATACATTTTATTTTCATTTCCCTTTAAATGTAATTTTTGTCTATTTGTTCCTGAAACAAAAAATAGTAATCTATTTTCAGGAGCACATATTTTATAATTTGTGGTTGATTCTATTAATTCTGGGTCATAGGTTTTTTTCTGGGAAGAGCCCACACAACAAAAAGCTCTCAGCCTTGGAGCTACTAAGTGTTTTGATCAATATAATGACAGTCAAGGATGTTTTGCACCTTACAAACCAGGAATTTTAAATCAAGGATCTTTATGAAAGGCTGCAAACCTCATTTGTCCTTTGAGTTGTAAGTAAAAAACCTACTCATTCCAAAATTGTCATTATTCTTGTGTATAAAAGATAAAATAATAATTTCTCCCCCCAAAAGATGGCAGTTTATTTCCAAAGGATGATATAGTCTCTAAGGCTACATTTGTTCCAGTACTATGATAGGATCCCTGGTTCTGAGGATGAGTAGCACAGCACTGCATGAATTCATCTGGGGAAGATCCCCTCACACCAAAACAAGGTCCTGGACCTGTTTTGGATCTGCTGCTTTGCATTTCCCTTGCTAGCACGGAGGAACAAGCAGCATCAATAGAAAACATCTTGTTCATTACCCTTTGTTATTGTTACTTGCTGTTTTCATTAAAAATTCTGGAGAGATTCAGGAGAGGCAGAAGGAAGCACCAGTTTGGCTTTACCCTCCATGTACCACGAGCATGGAATGCATGGGGTACTCCCTGAACATCTCTCTGTGTCTTCTCCCCAACTCTCTCTCTCAAACTGCAGTTCACCAGCAAATGTCATTGTCACCTGATCTTAACACAGATGCCCTTCCTTCCTCCTCCCCCAGGAGATGCAAACTGTGAGCCCCACGTTAGTGCCTGCCAGCTTCTCACCTCACGTGTCTGACCCAAAAGCTCTTTGGACCTGTTATCCCAGGACTGTCTGGAGAAGCAGAGTGCCAGCACCAGCACAGCCCTGCCTGGATGCCATCCAAGGCTTGTGGGCTGGAGCTGGCTGGCATCCCTGCAAGGAGCTGGGGCACAGGGAATCCTGCTCGGTGGGGCTAGATTCTGACTTCTGCTAAGAAGCCCAGAATCCCACTACTCATCACAATTAGTGTGCTAAAAGCCAGGGGAAATGCTCACGCATTTCATTAACGGCTAATGTTATTAAATAGACAATTAATAAGAGCAGTCAAGTGAATTATTATCTCTAATAAAAGCCCCGACAATTGCTAACGAGTTAGGAAATGCCAGCACAGAAGTTCTCAAAGAAATAATCCCCTGCCAGATTGCCCCTACACAGAATAACCAGGGTTACTAACAGGTTTCCTGGGTGCAGACTGTAGCCTATCTGGGAGCAAGGAAATTCCCGCGGCGCCTCACTGACACAATTTTAGAGGAGCCCAGGGACAAATTCACAGGGATGCTAACTTTCTGCGGCTGGCACGGAAAACGCCCGGAGGGGGCGAAGCCACCCGGAGACAAAGCCGGGGCTGATTCCCGCACGGTGCGGGCGGGCAGGGGATGGGCAGCGGGCAGGGCAAGGACAGCGGGCAGGGGCGGCACGTACCGGGCAGAGACAGCGGGCTGGGGCAGGGGCCGGCGGCTCTGCCCTCCCGCTCGGCCCGGAGCCGGTTCCGACCCGCGCACGGACATGACTAAGCAGCACCTCTCCCTCCGCGGCCGCTCCCGCCGGGGCTGCGCGCCCCGCACC
>WBNO01019099.1:111688-149606 GCA_013400575.1 Peucedramus taeniatus | reverse complement strand
CCAGCGCCTCCCGCCGCCGCCGCGCCCGCAGCACCCGGAGGAGCCCCGCAGCCCCGGCATGGAGCGCCCGCTCAACCTCAGCTGCCTCGCCGATACGACGCCGGACAGCGGCAACAGGAGCGGGTCCTCCGCCGGCCCCGAGGGCGGCCAGGCACATCTCTCCGTCTTCAGCGTGTTGGTTCTCACCCTGTTGGCCATGCTGGTGGTGGCCACGTTCCTCTGGAACGGGCTGGTCCTGGCCACCATCCTCCGCGTGCGCAGTTTCCACCGGGTGCCCCACAACCTGGTGGCCTCCATGGCCGTCTCGGACGTGATGGTGGCAGCCCTCGTCATGCCCCTCAGCTTGGTGCACGAGTTGTCCGGGCGGCGGTGGCGGCTGGGCCGGTCGCTCTGCCAGGTGTGGATCTCCTTCGATGTGCTGTGCTGCACTGCCAGCATCTGGAATGTCACGGCCATCGCCCTCGACCGCTACTGGTCCATCACCCGCCACCTGGAGTACACGCTCCGCACCCGGCGCCGCATCTCCAACATCATGATTGCTCTCACCTGGGCGCTCTCCGCCTTCATCTCTCTGGCCCCACTGCTCTTTGGCTGGGGAGAGACTTACTCAGAGGACAGTGAAGAGTGCCAAGTCAGCCAGGAGCCTTACTACACCATCTTCTCCACCTTTGGGGCTTTCTACCTGCCCCTCTGTGTGGTGCTCTTTGTGTATTGGAAGATCTACAGGGCTGCCAAGTTTCGAATCGGATCTCGCAAGAGCAACTCCATCACCCCCATTACCCCAGAAGCACTCGAGGTAGGTCAGCTTGTGTTTTGCTCGGGTCAAGCACTGGCAGCAGGCAAGCCTTTGTAGAAGTGGGGCAAACTTAAACCAAAAGTGTGCAAGTGAAGAGTGATCCACCAAAGCCCTGTGGATCCTGGAGGCTTCCAAGGGAAGGCTGACTGCAAAGCTTGCAAACCCAGTCTGTTGGCTCCTTCCGAGCCCCCAGCTGTGAGCACTCAAGGTGTAGCTAAAGCAACTTTGGGACACATTGCGAGCCTGAGCTCCACGTGGGCGAGCGGTGACTCATGGATGTCCCCCCATGGAATGCTGAATCAGTGCTCACCAGCATGAGTAAGGGGTCACCGTCCCTCCCCTGGGGACACAAGGGGACAGTGGATGGATGGGCAGCTGTGGCTGCTGGGGACAATATCCTGGCAACCAGCTGTGGCTTTGGGGACGCTGTGAATTTACCCAGACAGAAAACACTTGTGCAGAATGTCCTTGGAAATGTTTCCTAATCGTGACTGCATCGTGTCAGTTCATCCCAGGCACGGTGACTCTGCACTGTAAAGATTTCTTGCAGGGAGGAAGCAAATGTGTGCTAATTTTCTTTCCCTCTCCTACCAAGAACTCTTAAACTCAATGGGTTTAGAGAGAGTAAGCAGACTTCTGTGCACGGCATGTGGGTGTGTGCCTGTTCTGCTGATCAGATTGTAAGTGGGGAAGTAATCTTACTGTGCTGCTGTGTGAGCAACCCCATGTACCCTCAGTACTCTCTCTAGTTTCTAATCTCACTTAAATAATCTCCATCACCCAGAAGAGGTTATAGAGCCACCTTGCCCTCAGTTAGAGTGTGACATGCATGGCCTGTGTTTCCCCTGGAGCCCTGGCCCTCACTTGCACTGTTGGGCTCTGTCCCTGCTGTGTGGGATCACCTGACTGGGGTACATATGGTGCAACTTGTGTTTGTGTTTGGCAGGTGAAGGAAGCTGCCCAGCAGCCACAGATGGTCTTCACTGTCCGCCACGCCACTGTTACGTTCCAGACGGACGGAGACACGTGGAGAGAGCAGAAGGAGAAGAAAGCTGCCCTCATGGTGGGCATCCTTATTGGGGTCTTCGTGCTCTGCTGGATCCCCTTCTTCATCACAGAGCTCATCAACCCACTCTGCTCATGTGACATCCCACCCATTTGGAAGAGCATTTTTCTATGGCTGGGCTATTCAAATTCCTTTTTTAATCCACTCATCTACACTGCTTTCAACAAGAACTACAACAATGCCTTCAGGAACCTATTCTTTAGGCAGCAGTGAGCAGAGAAAGCTTTCCTGCTGCCCCAGGAAGCTGATTTTGAGTGTCAGCGATTCTGACCAAATTCCTGAGGAAGCTCAAAGCCACAGATACTGAGGTGATGCTAAAAATGCATCACCAAGGGTCGTTTGTCCCAGAAACAGTCCCAGTCTCTAGGCAGGCTCTCCATCCCAGCCTCTTAGCTGCTGTTTTTCCTGCAAGTAGCATGTAAGGGCTTCTCCTGCCAGCAGCCTGGCATCCTCGCTCCAGTGCCCTGCTGTGTTCCTCCTGCCTCCCCAGTGACACTCTGGTGGCACCAAAAGTGCAGAGGAGTCCACTGGCAAGGAAATGTTGGTTTGGCCACTGCTGGTATCTCCCAGCATTAATCACCTTTGTCCCATGTGCAGAGCTGGGACCCTATACCATCAGGAGGCTTTGTGATTTCATATGAGAGGACGTATTTTATGGCTTGGCTGAAAACATGGTTTGTCTTGTCTTTCACTGGTAAAGACTGCAAAATGTTTGTTTTTTGGGAAATAAAACCCTTGGTAAGGGTTAAGTGCAGACTACAAGTACCAACCTTTTTCTCACATACTTTGAGAACAGCAAATTGTGTCTGTTTGCTTCTGGATTCTATGTAGCAGGTTGTTTTTTTGGTTTTGTTTTTGTTTTTTAAAAACAAACTTATTGTGAAAGCTTAATGCATGGTGTACCCTGGAATGAGAGAGAATGCATGGGAAACTCACCTCTCATTCCCCAGCTGCTCCCTGTGAGCATCTGCCTCAGACCTTTATGTTCAGAAATACCAGCTGTAAATGCTAATCTTCGTGCCTGTTGTTTCCCATTTTAAAACATTAATGTATTTTGAGCAGCTGTGGGCAGATTCCTGTAGTTTCAGGGGATGCAAGGGGTATATTTTGAGTTGCCTTTCAATGAGGAGATGTTTTCCTATTTCTGAATGCAATCCAGAACTTGAAACCGAAGCAAAAACCCCACTTTGTTTCCATGAGCACTGGGTTGCAGGGAAAGGGCAGTTAATGACAGGTGATATTTCTTTCTGGAAGCATAATCAAACCATGGAGCTTCTCTTCTGCAAGGACCAGACTTGAATATTTATTTTTTTGCCCACCTGTCCTTTTCTCCCTGACCCTCTAAGGCTCCATCCCATGTGGTTTTTACTGCTCTGTTGCCTCCCTGCCTTTCCACATTGCCAACTCAATTATAGTATCTGGCATTTTACTCCTAGAATTAGAGTTACACACTTTATATTGTGCTAGTGAAGGACTGACAGGTCTGCAGATAAAGGAAAGCATTAGTTTTAACTTGGTTTTGGGACAGCCACTGAAATCAGACCACGATTAAAATGGTGGAAAAAAATACAAGATGGAAATCAGAACGACCTGATTTCATGTCAGATATCTCAAGAGATGAATGGGAAAGATGTCAATAAATTATGGCAAAGCTCCCTGGGGTTGGGTAATATTAATTTCTGTAGTAGATGTAGTAGTAATCTACTAATTCTAATTCTGTAGTAATCTATCTGTAGTAGATTATGAGACATCAGATGTTAAAATTGTCACTGGTCTTTTGAACCAGTCAAAAATCCTGGCAAAGCTGGCAATAAAAGCCCTTTTGCTGTGTCTCAGCAGGTGAAAATGGAAGCAGAGGTCAAGGTGCTATTAAAGTGTTGCAGCCCTTTCAGGACCAGTTAGACAAACATCCATCAGCACTGACATGGACACAGCTGATCCTGCCTTTTGGCAAGAAGAGAAATAGGATAGCCCTTGACATCTTCCTTTACACCATCTTATAAAAGTCTGTAAAAATATTGGGTAAAACCCTGCCTTCATTGAAAGCAAAGGAGAATTTTTTCAGTAATTTCAAATGAATCAGATTTTTATGTGGCATGTCTTGTCTCGTAAAAGCATATTTTTAATGTTAACTAATTCAAGGAGAAGATGGGTGGGATGAGAGTAATCTTCTAACTCCCTGAAAGAGGCTCTGACCTGCCCCCTAACCATGGGCCAATCCTTCCAACTAGTAAAGAGCATTTTCTTTCTTTGTTACATATATTAAAATATTATTAGTGACATCTCGAATGTATCAAAAATTGTAATAAACTCTTAAACTGCTTTTTTTTACTGAGTATATAAAGGCTGTGCTGCTTTCCCTGGACAGTCCATCACTGATGCTGAGTTGTTCTGTTTGGGAATTGCTGCTTTTGTTGTGCCAAGGGTTATTTAGCCAAAAATTACTTGGAAAAAATGCTTCCATGTTCAAGTCAGAACTTCAGCTAAGCCTGGTGGTGCTCAAAGTAGGAAACTACTTCTTAGGCCCCCAGAGTGGGACTTTAAATACTTTAAAGCATGGATTATCCAGGAAGTTGGACCTTAGATCCCCATTTTCATACCTAACATCATGTCTGCACAACCCCATGTCAGTCCCAGCTGTGTCCATGCCATTTTTATTTACTCTTTGATGAGTATTGCAGCTTCTCTTGTCTCTGTTTTGTGAGGTCCTTGTGCAGGGTGTGGAATCAGCTGTAAACTCAAATTAATGTCCACTGTGAGTACACAGAAGTTAAACTGAAATCAGTGGGAAATTCCCTACTTTAGTTGCAGTTTGGTGCTGGGGTGAAGCTGCCTTTCTTTACACCCTCTCTTTATTCATGCTGTGCCTTAAACAGTGAGAGGGAGACAGGAGATCATTTTGAAGTGACATTAGATAATTCCAGTTTGCTTGTTATCATGAATATTCCACCATCCTGGTGTAAATTACACTTACATTTACTTGACAGGCCACATCTGATACAATCATTTTCAGGAAAGAAACAGCTTCCAGTTGGTCGTAAGATTTGTTCTTTTAAATCTTGACAAAATTAGCAGCTATTGTATTGGCCAATTTCTGGAGCTCATACTTGAGAACTAACACTGTGGGCTTTCCTTCTGGAGATCATTCCTGCAGTGCAATATGACCAGGCAGGAAAAATTTCATTATTCTGGAGGTTGCACTGCAGAATCATACTGAAACATGCCACAGTGATCTCAGCACAGGGAAGTAGCACAAAGAGACCTGGACATCTGATCCAGGCTCCGAGGCTTTTTACAAACCTCTCATTATTCAAACACAGATGCTGAGTGGGCTCCCAGAGATGCAAATCATGTTTGAAGACATAGGCAACCACAGCTTCAAAGGAGGCATCTTGTACCTTCTTGTTCCCATTTATACACAGAATCAGTGGTGTGAAGAGATCTGCCTCACCAAGGCTTTGTGAGGATTAATTACAAAATGTTTATCATGTTCCAGGAAGGTGGAACACTCTGGTTTGAATGCTGAGCAGCATTATAAATTGAGCTTCTATTTAATTCCTAGGAAGAACATTATTACCCATTATTATTGAGTTTTGTACGCAGTTTAATGGCTACATAATACCTCCAGAACAGATTTAACTAACCTGCTCCCACTTACAATTAATTTAGTTCCCTCTGAATGCCCTGACAATCCAATGAACATCTGTATGGGAGCTCGGTAGCGAGGGCAGCCTGTGCTGAATTCCAGCTGTGCCGAGCGCGTGCTCTCAGGGCTCAAGGAGCAGCAGCTCTCTGGGCAGTCTGCTCTGGGTTCCTTTTATTTTTTAGAGAAGAAAGAAAAGGTCATTGAAGAATGCCCATGGATTACATGACAGGTTGGCTAATCACCTCACTCTTTCACCCCCAGCCTGTTGGGCTCTCTTCTCTTCCCAGGTTGGTGACTCCAGGACGTGCACTGGCCCTACGCAGCCAGAGGTGAGCCACACATGACTTCACCTCCTGGTAATTTTCCAGGGCTTTTCATAAAAAATTACTGCTAGGAGATGTGTCCTTTGGACTGTCAGCAGCAGCTGAAAGTGGGAGTTTCCTGGAAATAGAGTTGCAGGTAATTAAAGACATTTCACCTGACAAAGGTAATTAATGACTATTCTTTCCAGTGATTGCAGTGGTGAGGTGAGACTGACAAAGTGTCAAAGTGATTTTTGCAAGGCAGTGTTGAGTTGCTTTGTTCATCATGTTTTACTCTTGTATCCCTTATTTTACCATCACTGGTAGAAGCATCCCCCTGGGGCTCCAGCAAAATCATGGTGAACATGATGCAGGCACCATGAATGCTCCATGGAAGAACAGTGGGGTGAAACATCCATGACAAAATCAGCATCCCCACGGGATACACCCTGGCATTAAAATCATGACACTGCCAGCATTTCATCAAATTTAGGACATGGCCAAAGAGCTCTTCAAGTCCTCATTATTTTTAGCTACACCGAGGTGCTGAGGAAGTTGCAAAAGACTGGAAGAGAGCTGGAGCTGTGCCAGTATTTTAAAAAGGCAAATTTAGAGAGCCAAGTATTTCTAAGACAAATGCTGTTGCTGATTTACAGCTTGAAATTGATTCTTGGCAAAAAAAAAAAGTGGAAGAGCTGATAAATGACTCGCTGAATAAAAAATTACAGGAAATAAATATAATTAAAATAAATCACATTGATGTTTTTGATTGCAGCACATGGTTCATTGCTGATGGTGATATAAAGTATTCACTCAATAATGAATCTGACTTAACAACATTCAGTGCCTCCATTAAAAATTGAAGAAGAAACCAATATGAGGCTCAAACTGTCCAATAATTGCTAGTGACTTATGGACTGGGAAAGGTGTAAATACAGAAAATAAGGTCACTTCTACAGAGAAGTGTGGATAAAAACTGGTTGGGAGCATTTCAACCTGGCATGAGGGAAAGGCACATGTCCAGGAGCAGCAGGATGTGGCCCTGGTTGCAGGAGGAGAGACAAGGCTGTGATGGGGTGCATCAGGAGCTGAACATATGGGACTTTTCAGCATTTCAGGAACAAGCAGGCTGATTTCTTGCCTGTGCATGGGCTGTGTCCAGCTGTGGGTTTTATTCTGGTCACTGGAGGAGAGGCTGTGATTTCAGTTCATCCTCTTTTTGCTCCTCCCTCCTCCTCACCACTGCCAGGCAGTCAGCCTCAGCATTGCCATTCTGTGTCATTTTCCATGCTAGCCAAGTCAAATACTGTCTCTAATCATCCTCAAAAGCAGGACAGATGGGCCCTTTCCCTGGATCCCCCATGCATTGTTGTTGTTCTCTGTCAATCCATTTCAGCAGTGGGAAGGAACAGCAGCTTCTGCCATGCTGAAGCCCCACTGCTGCCCATGGATGGGACCAAGCAGGGCTGGTTGCAGCTCCAGGGGTTATCCTTGGAGCAGGCATTGCCTCACCAGTGCTCTCTGATAGGAACTAGGATGGGGAAAGACAAAACTGGGGCTATACCCTCTCCTTGGTTTTCTGCTGGAGCCATTCCCAACAAAACTGTTCCTTATCCTGCTTCTAGTCCCTGCCCTGCTTCTGGTGAGACCAAATGTGGCCAGGCAGCCACTACCACAGGTCTGGTCATCTCTGCAGGAAAGGGAGGGGTAAAAAACCTTCCACTGCAGCTCAAATTGCAGGAAAAAAGTCCCCCAGCCCTGACTGCCCTCCTGGGAGAGGACACAAAGTCCACATGGCTGAGATATCCACTCTGCCCAGTTCAGTCCCTTCCCACTGGTGGCTGCAGAGGGTGGGCACCTCTGTCATCCCAAACTGCCTGCTGCTCACCAGGTCCTGAATCTGTGCAAGTGTTGGAAACACTTCATTTTTCATCACTTCAGGGCTGCAGCCTGAGGTCAGTGCTTCTTCCTTGTGCCTTTCCATCCCCAAATCCTGGTTAGGCACAGGACTCACCAGCCTCAGCCACTGATACAGAGGAGGGCAGCCTTTCAAAATTAGCATCTCTGTTGGTGAGGAAAACATCCTTGCCTCTGGGCTCAAGATGCCAAACCAATAGCTGAGGTGCCACAAAACCCCAAGATCTGCTTCTTCTTGCCCAGTTCAATGTTTGGATCACCTGGTTCTTCACAAGACACCGGGTTGGGCAGTCCCAAAGCTTAAACCATACCTGGTCAGGTTCACCTTGCTGAAGTCCATCACATGTCCCACATTTTTACTGCTCCCCTGTGCTGCTGTTCTGGAGCTCTGGCTATCAGGAAACCATTCACACATTGCTCAGGGTGCTGCCTCTGCAACATCTCCCTGGCATGGCACAGCTGGACCAAACAGGGCTGTTTCCAACCCAAAAGAGCCCGTGTCACATAGACCATGGTGAAAATTAATGTGATCACCTTCTAGATCTGCTAACAGCCTGATATCCTGCCCCACAAACTACCTGTGTTACTGTCAGGCAGACTTTAGAGGGGAAAAGCAGAGCCCATGGTCACGTATTTTCACAGTTGGAGTGGAGACCTGCCTTGGAGGAGGGGGGAGGAATCATTTTGATGCGTTGCCAAATGGCTCTTTCGGTGGGCACTGGAGCATATGGAGCCTCTCTCACAATTGCCTGGGAGCTGCAGTTCTGTGATGTTTTTTCTCTCCTCAGCTGCTCACCTGATGCCAAAGTTTCCAGGTGCATTAAGGCAGGATGCTCCTGCCGTGCACCTTGGACCTTCCACCTGCCCATCACGGCGCTGGGGTGAATATTAAACAGACAGCAGATGCGAAGTGCAAGCACACTTGCTGGCCCAAGGGGTTACTCAATATCTGGAATTTGAATGCAAAAAGAAACGGAGAACCCGTGGTATTAAGTAATTAAGCTTTTCTGAGACTTTTAAAAAGGAGGGAGGTAGATGCTGAGGAGAGGTGATGCAGCTCCTCTGCTTCCTGCAGCTTTGCAGCACAAACCTCAGCCTTACAGGGGATTTCAGAGCACGTTACTCTGACTAAAGCCCTCGGGCTACTTTATAAGCTGTTAATAGTTGCCAACCAAAATGAGTGTCAGGGCTGTTTCTTATTAAAGTGAGCATTTAAGGCACCTGGAGAACACTGGAAGTAGCATAAACCCTATAAATTCTTTCTGAAACCATCAGATTGGCCAGTGCTTGCATGCAGAACATAGCAAATAACTTGAAAATAAAATTTATTTGACAGCAAATCTGCTGCTGCTCATCAGATCAGCTTGTCCACCACTGTTACTCACACATCTCCAAGACACCACATACCCACCCACTCTGTGTGCACTGCATCACCTTCCCCTGGTGATTCCACAGGTGACTGTCCTGCAGGGATTGTGTCCTGGATTCCCTGGCATGAGGGGCAAGGCAGCACCTCCTATTCCTCCCTGGTCATCTGACCTTCAGGCTACACTGATGTGTACATGGTATGTCTGGGTGTGGAGCAGCTGGGCTCTTTTTTAGACCCCTGTTCTTCATCCTTTTGCCTGGCAGCCCCAGCTGAGCAGCAGCTCCCACTCCACACTGCTTCTCCTGGCTCCCTTCTTGCTCCTGGAGATGCCCCGAGGAGTCCTTCCATAGCTTGGTGGAGCCTGTTTCCCTCTGTAGAGCCGTGGTGGTGCTCCCAAAGTCAGGGCTGCTCCTCAAGGACCCATGGAGAAGGTTTATCAGATTGTCATCTAATAAACTGAATGAGTCATGAAGCCCCAGATTAAATGGGGTGATAAAACTCTAGTGGGCTGCACTGGTGTCCCTCTGAAATTGCAGTGGGCTTGGGCACTTCAAAACCATAAAGTAGGTGTGATCCTCACTGAGGGGGATGCTCAGGGAAGAGGGAATTTTCTCAGCCCCAGTCTCGCCATCGCTGTTAGGGGAGAGGTGTTGGTTTCTTTCAGGATCCCCGTTCTTTGGGAGGGGCTCACACCCCGTGAGTGAGCCCACAGCAGGACCCCTGTCTATTGTAAAATCAATGATCCCCTGACCTGAGAGAAGAACAATGTATCTGACTCCATGTTATCAGAAGGCTAATTTATTATTTTATGATATTATGTTAAAGAAAACTATACTAAACTATACTAAAGAATACAGAAAGGATACTTACAGAATGCTAAAAAGATAACAATGAAAACTCTTGACTCTTTCTAGAGTCCTGACACAACCTGGCCCTCATTGGCCAATGAGCCAAAACAACTCACACGGGAACCCAATCAAGACTCATCACTTCAGGTAAACAATTCCCAAACACATTCCACATGGCACAAACACAGGAGAAGCAAATGAGATAAGAATTGTTTCCCTTTTCTCTAGGGCCTCTCGCTACCTTTCAACTTCCCAGGAGAAAAATCCTGGGCGAAGGGATGACGCTCAGAGAATGTGGATGCCACACGCGGCCGCCGGGAGATGGAGAGCGCTGTGCTCCCACCCCACCCCTACTGACCCTGGGCTGCTGCACAAGCCCAGAGCCCGCCGAGAGACGAGACCAGAGATGGCTCTGGAGGCACAGAGAGGGGCGAGGAGAGAGCCACGGGCCCTGTCCCGCAGGACAAGAGTGTCCTAGTTTAGGGCAAATTTGGGAGAAAACCCCCAAAGGGGCCACTTCAGAAAAGCCAACCCACAACCAGGGTTCGGAACAAAATTCCTCNCTAAACTAGCTGACAAGAAGCAAAAGCAAGAGAAAAAAGCAGAAGCCAGAGCAAAGCAAGGGCAAAAGCGAAAAGAGAGCAAAGAAAAACAAAAGCAGCCCTATGTACAGTCTGTGTCTCGCCGTCTGTGTGGGAGTGAGCAGGCTGATAACAAAACAAACTTCATTTTTCAGAGCTGGTCTGGAAGGTACAGAGCATAATATCCAGCATAACAGAACAGACGATTGGGGATACAAACATCATAACGTCACCCTAGGACAGGGAGCCACGAGCCACCGGGGCAGCCATGAGACATAAACTTTAAAGAATTTGGAGATTTTAGAGAAGTTAAGATTTTAGTTAGAGGTAAGCTTCATTGGAGGTAATTAAAATAGATGGGTAGGCCTTGATGAAGTTAAGAGTTAGTAGTTAACTAATAATTGCTTG
This sequence comes from Peucedramus taeniatus, assembly GCA_013400575.1. Taxonomy (NCBI): domain Eukaryota; kingdom Metazoa; phylum Chordata; class Aves; order Passeriformes; family Fringillidae; genus Peucedramus; species Peucedramus taeniatus. The sequence continues at coordinate 138,673 of WBNO01019099.1, read as the reverse complement.
CCAATGCAATGTTTGGTTAGCTGGGTTTATAATGAAGAATATAGAAACTGATAAGTAGCTTTTAGGAACATAAGACAATTGTAGGCCTCCTCTGTTCTGAAACCCATTGAAGACGGGAGTTGCAGCTCTACCAAGGGTTCATTTGTCACATTTGCAATGAAAAGGTAGAAAGGTCAGAACAAGGAAGACTTCATTTACTTCCTCATTTTGGGACCCCTCCCCATGAAAGGGACCACCGACCCACTTCAAAGGACAAACTACGCATACTTAATAACTTTTGAGTTAATTACCGTACGAAGCAGGGAATGGGATGTACCAAAGTTATGAATATGTATTTGTATTTTGGGCATTCAATGCTTGTGTAGATAAAAGGGCTCTGTAATCACCTGTAAATTGCATGTGTATTTGGGAGCTATCCCACATGCTGCCCAGTGTTGCAATAAACCTACACTTTCTATCTTTAAACTGTTGGAGAGTTTTTGTCCGTCACAGTTGGATATCAATACTAGATCAATATCCATATTTTTTTAATAAATCAGCCAGAGCTGCGGGTGACAGACAGACAGAGCGCTTTGCCCGCCCCAGCAGCAGCCCTGGCAGAGGGACAGCGAGGTGACTGCTCCTCACAGCATGGAGGGCACGCCAAAAGCACCATCTGGCCCGCTCACCTTCCGCGGCAAGATCGCGCTGCTCGGCGAGACGTGAGCGGAGCGCGCTCGGATCTGCTCCAGGGTGGCAGCACAGGGCAGAAAGAGATGGATTGTCGCTCCCTTCCTTCTGCCAGCTGCCAGGCAGGGGGGAAATGGAGCAACAGCCCTTGTATTGTTCCCAGATGTAGTCCTGAGAGATGACGGGATGCTTAGAGACTTCTTTTTTTAATTGTTGTTTGAATGGTAATGAAGCACCTAAATAACCTGGATAATGCAAACCTTAGTGCTGACAGTGGAAGGAAAGGAAAAATGCACTCTGAACAGGTCCCCTCCAGCTTTGTGAGATGTCTCAATACTGTGCAAAATGAACAGCGTGTTCATGTTGTTCAGCATTTGGATGCTCAGCTTCACTTAACCCCACTGTAAGTGGAAAACATCCTTCTTGCTTACCATGTACAGCTACTGTAACAGCCCTCTGAACCACACCAGTGGTCACAAGCTTGACAGAGTTCAAGAAGTGTTTGGACAATGCTCCCAGGCATGTGGTGTGACTCTTGGGTTGGTTCTTTGCGAGGCCAGGAGCTGGACTCGATGATTCTCATGGGTCCCTTCCAACTCAGCATGTTCTGTGATTCTGTAAAATCCACTGGCCCCCTTCCTCTGCCTCTTCTGATTGCCCTGAATTCTGAGATGCCTCAGAGTAGAATTAGCACTGCACATTTCCAGACTCCTTTCTTTATCCAGCTTTGCATCCATCCTTTGCAACACTCCTACTCCTGGCAAAGGCACAGCTACCCAGCCTGGCTCTGGCTGCTGGAGCCCCAGGTGGGATGTGTCTTCAGCAAAAAGACATGAAAACCAGAATTACCCACCTTGTAGGGTGATGTTGTTTCTGAAGAATGGCTGGTTTATTTTATAGGGCCAGGATGCAACTTTTTATGCACGAATGTCCTTATGAGACTTTATAGACACAGGTGAGTGTGGGAGCCTTTGCCCTCCAAGCAGAGCAGCACAGATGATGTGGGAACATACACACAGCAGTTTCCCAGATTAATTGCTCTGAGTTTTTCCCACTTAGCATACAGCACTGCATACCTAAACATACCAGGAAAACATGCCTTCTTTGGGCACAACAATCAGCCCCCACACACTGGAAAATATCAACACAAAGACTTTTCCTATAAAACATACACACACAAAATCACTTGCGCATTTCTTTTTAGAATCACAGAATCATAGCATGGTTTGTGTTGGAAGAGACCTTAAGGATCATCTAGTTCCAAGCCCATTGCCACTGGTAGGGACAACTTCCACTATGCCCCATCCAGCCTGGCTTTGAAAGCCTCCAGAGATGGGGAAATGGTCACACTGCATCCACCATTGTAGCTGGTTTTTTGGTTATTTTGCTCTTGACTAGAAATCCTGAATGAATATGTGAAGGACAAAAAACCTGTCTCAGCAAAATGTTAATTACTAATGCCTCTCTCTAATCAAGGATAAAAGGAAAGGTGAATCAAAAGTAAACTGATTCTCACCAAGGAAAATTCTAATTGCTTGTTGAATTTTTCTATTGTATCAATTATATGTGATTTGAGGAGATAAAACATTTCCTGAGCTTTTCCTGGAGGAGATTAGCAGAATGTTTTGGTAATTCCTCTGATCCCTCAGGAATGAGTGCTATTTTATTAATCATTATGCATGAAGGGTTGATGACAGAGACTGCTACAGACAGAGTTAAGAAATGGGACCAAGAGTTCACAAAGTGGCTGAGGTTGGGTGGAAGTCACCTGGTTCACTCCCTGCTCAAGCAGGACCACCTAGAGCTGCTTGCCCAGGACATGTCCAGATGGCTTTTGGGTGTCCCCAGGGATGGAGACTCCACACCTGCCGTGGGCAACCCGTTCAAGTGCTCAGGCACTCTCAACAAAAACATGTTTCCTGATGTTCAGAGGGAACCACCTGTGTTTTCATTTGCTCCCATTGCCTCTGGCCCTGTCACTGGACACCACTGGACCTTTTGAATGGTCTTCAGCTTTGGACTAACAGGAAAAGCTTGCAGAAACTTCATTCATTTGGACTGCAATATGACAGCTTTATCTCTTCACATTCACATCCTTGCCTCCAAGTAAATGAAGTGTATTGTTCCTGTGTCTGATTGCATGTGGGAGGCAGGGATGTAGTCTCTACTCTGACTTAGAGTGTTCTAGGAATTAATGAAAAAACTTCTCTATTTCTTTTAAAATAGAGAAAAAATGTTATTGTCTCCTTTTTCTTACTGTCTTGAGGGATCATCAGGAGAATTCTTGTACCTACATGTCTCACAAGTATTTAAAGTAGTAAAACATGTAATAGCCTCTTTTTCTTTCTGCTTTTTCTTCTTTTAGAAAAAAAAAAACAACTGTGTGAGTTGTGTGGAAGTTGTTTGGTGAAGTGTGGGTGTCTTATGTCTGTGCCTAACTCGCCAGGGGGAAGCTAATGAAGAACGAGGAGCTGTGCTACAACTGAAACACCTCTCCTCCAATCACTCATTTGACTGGCATTTCGGGTGAAAGACAGTGGTTTGAGGATTAAAGAGAAGTCAGAGGAGTGGAGGTGACAGACAGTGACATTCAGCTGTGGCTGATGTGGCAGCACATCTCTGCAGCTTTGGCTGTGAGGCTCATCTGTCTGGGGAGGTGACAAGCTGCCAGTTTGCTGCTCTGTACTCAGACTCCTCTTCCTCTACATGCCCTGTGGGGATCAAAAATGCCCAACCACCCCCGTGCACTGCCAAGGAGGCAGCCCCATGTGCCTGGCAGCTGTGGGACACCTTCACTCACAGTTGTGTGGGTCTCATCCTGGCTCCTGGAAGCGAGGGAAGATCTGGTCAGACAGGAAGAGTTTTTGGCAGCCCTTTGCTGTTCTTGTTGCTTGGTGCTTCTGCTTGAGACTGTTAAAATGGGCTTTGCAAAGAGCAGAGCCCAGGTGTGGGAAGAGGGGTTATCACTTGAGCATAATCCAGCACATCACAGGTGTGAAAATCACTCCACAAACCTGTTAGCAAGAGGGTCTGGGAAATAGAAGCATCTCTTCATTTAAGATGAGACTTAGATGATATAAACCACGGTTCTGAGAAAAGCTCAGGAATTAATTACATGGGTTTCTTTTTATTTGGTGAAATGAGAGAGAGCACAGTGGGCCCTTCTTCTTTAGCCCAATAACTTATTACCCAAATACCTCCTTGGAGCTGGTACATAAAATCCATGCACAGTAGCAGATCTACTACAGCTACATTGCCAGAAAATGGGGAAATGTATGGTTTTTTAAGAGGTTTACAAAGAAGCACTGGTTTTTAATGGTTTACAAAGAAACACTGTTACTTTAACTACTGGCCATTCTTTGTAAATAAGAACATGAATGTCCAAAGGCAAAAATATGGATGCTGTTTCAAGTGCTGGTTCCTGTGGCCTCCACAGAAAATCACTCTCTTACAGTTGGATGTTACACACCAAAAGCTTTACTGGCAACTGCAAGTGTTACACTTATTTTCAATCCTGGAGACAAAGCATCAGGCTGAACTTCTAACCCACAGTTTCATGCCAAAAGCACCCACCCTAAAGATGCCTGAGCCACTGCTTTTTAGCGCTTCAATATTCAGTGGAAATGGATGCTGGATTTTAGAGAAGGTGCTCAAGAAGTTAAATATGGATGCACCTGGCTCATGGGTAGGAACAGCTATTCAAAACATACCTGCCATTGATGAGTTTTAAGCAGGTCCCATCTGGTTCCTATTTGGTTTTTCAAAATCCTTCAGGCAAACAGCAAGAAGTCACCACCAAGATAAGTATTGTTATCTTGGTAGCACTTTGCATTTCTTAATTATTGTCAGGTTATTCCCAAGCAATTCTGCACTGCAAGAAGGTAGAAGATGCCTGGCTTGAGCAAGGACCATCTTATTGCCCATGCTGTGCTCTGAAGGCATGACACTGTGCCTTGGGTTGGTGCTGTTCTCATGGTGCTGCTCTGCCTCTGCCTGTCCATAGGCTCTGTATGGGTCCCCACCCCATCCCTGACCTGCCTGGCCTCGACTCATCCCTGTCCCCATTCCCACAGAGGTGCCCAACATCACTGAGCTGCTGCTTGGGAATGTTATTGAAAGAGGGGAGAGGTTGTTTCTCACTTTGCATGAGGTTAATACATGAAATATTTATGTGTAGCTTCAGGTGCCAGGTTTCTGGCCACAACTTGCTCTTCAGAAGGTTCCTGGAGGCTCAGCTGTTCCCCTCTGGCCATTGACATGGGCTGCTCCCCTGAGCTCCCTTCCACTGCTGCTGAACCTGACATGGAAACCCCAGAAAATCCTAGGCACCAGCCCATGTTTAAGCATTGCAGATAGATGCCCAAGGCATGCAGACAGGCAGAGTGGATCTTGCCTTTGATCTGTGTACACACACCCCATCCCCTTTATCTTTTACTACCTGTTGTAAAATCCTTCCCTCCAAAGGGCTGTGATCTCAACTCGGGCTTTTTGCTGCTCCCCAGCTGCAGATTCCAAAAGGATTTAAGGGAGGTGCAAGATGAAAGAAAGGCTGAGAGGAAGAGCTCTCAGTGCAGTTTCTGGTGAGCGGGGTGGGACTGGCAGTGCTGGAGAACAGAACATTCTTGGCATTTGCAGCTCAGGATTCCACGAAGCGAGAGCCGGGAGCTCCCCTGGCAGCACTCACCGTGCTGCAACCTCCCCTCGCTGCTGCCTCTCACCTGTCTCTGAGTCAGACCAGCAGGGAAGGGCCACAGCAACACCACAGAATAATGGGAGTGGTGAGTTCCTGCTGCCCAAGGGTCGCAGTTGGCACTCTGTGCACACCCTGACATTCAGCAGTGACATCTCGGTGCAGGGCAGGGTCACTCTTGCGGGACTTTTTTTTTCCTGCGCTTTGGAATTTGGAAGTGATGCTCCAGCAAGCTCAGCAGTCTTACAGAATATGAATTGTCCTCTTTTGGCTCACTTATCAGATGACCTTTTGTATTTCTGAAGACAATGTTTGCATGTTAGCCATGTTGCTCATCTGCATGGGAAGCACTGTTTGGCTGAACAAAGCACCAAAACAAGAAGAGCTCTGAGTATGGCTGGTCCCACACTCCCACTCCATGGGCTGCTCTGGGGTCATCATTACACATTTTGTTATACATATTCTTTTGGAACCCACTCATGCCCAAAGCCTTTTAAAGTGGGGAAAAATGGGAAAAGTTGGCAGTAGGCAGAAGAAAGAGGGAAGTTGTAAGAGTTGACAAGATTTTCCCCTTGAAACACAGAGGAGGGCAGTGAATCCATCCCAGGGAGGGAAGTGGTGGCTTTCTGGGATGCAAATAACTTGTCAGTGTGTGATCTCAGTGTGGACACTCACTCTGGTGGAGCCTGGCCCTGCGCACAATTCAGAAAGAAATAGCAGACTGTCTTGGTTTGAAAGACAGGTACCTGCCAGCAAAAGCTGGAATCTCCCTTTGAATAGAGAATGTGAACCCCCTCCCTCAGATTATTATAATTTTGCAATTGGAGGCTCTCAGGCAAAGATTTGGGAGTGGGAATAACAGTTCTTTACTAGGAATATTAGACAAAGCAAAGACAAATACAAATGTAATAGCACTAAGAGACAAGCAAAAACAAAGAAACAACAAAACCTCAGAAAATGCCCTGACAGAGTCAGGGATGTGACCTGACACCCTGGGTATCAGGGTGGTGAAAGCAGTCCAGATGAAATCCTCCTTGAGCAGTAAATGCAGTTCTATGAAGTGAAATAGTCCTGTACGAAAGTCCGATGGTGGAGAAAAATGTGTTCAGTCTTCCTCTGGAGAGAAATCCAGTAGAGAGAGAGAAAACAAGCAGGGTCCCCTGGTACTCCAGTCCTTTCGGAGCGGTGTCCTCGGACCAAACTGCCCTTCACTGCTGTTCCACCCGGAGAAACCTGCTGCCTCCTTTGTTTAAGTCAAGTATCCATAAAGTACCCAGCAATCAGTTACCTAGCAAACCATCAGGAAGAAATTCCACAAACACAAAAGAAACACATCCAACCCCCAACACAGACACAGCATGAGTGAGTCTGAATGCCAGGGCACCTGAATGCTTAGAGACGTAGGAGCTCCTCATGCAAGCTTGGAAACATTTGTTTTAGACCTATATATACATTGTTAGGGGGCACAGCTCTGTAGGTAGCCCTGCAACATGGTCATGGTGAATGGTGGAGGAAAAGTGAGAGCTTTGGTCAGGTGCTGTGGCAGACTCCCTTGAAATCAGCACATCATAAAATGCTCTGCTGTGAAAAGTCAGAGAAATGTAGTCAGAGTTCCTGGAATGGTCTTCTGGTTTCTGAGGCTAAATCAGCAGAAAAGAAATATCAGCAGTGACCAGGAACACAACTAGAAAGTTGTTCTGAGCTCAGTATATACATTTTCAAAAAGCCGCAGAAGACAGAATTTGGAGAGACCTGAACACTTGGGATCATATTTTCAAAGCGTCTTAGAAAGGAAATGTCCAATTGGATTCCTTTAATTTCTCTGAGATCTCAAAGCATTCTCCAGATATCAGAGATATGGGTGCAAAAAAAACCACCTCCTGCCATTTCATAAGTCCAGCTGGAAAAGGGCTGGGACACGAAAACAGCCCTGAGTGGGCAGTCAGAGCAGAGCAACTTGGCAGCAGGTAAAAAAGCTGTGGACATTGCTTGTGCAAGAACCTTCAGGGCATCACCTTTGGGCTGAATGGAAAAGAGAGTCACCATAACTGAGCAGACTCATGAAACGAGATTTTCTTAGGAGAAAAGTTTGAGAGCTTAAGTGAGTTTGCAGCAGTTTTACTTAAGGTTCTGAGTTCAGAATTCTGGTGAGGCCACACCTTGAGTGCTGTGTCCAGCTCTGGCCCCTCAGTTTGGGAAGGACCTTGAGACGCTCGAGCGCGACCAGAGGAGGCAACGAGGCTGGAGAGGGGCTGGGAACACAAACCCTGGGAGGAACCACTGAGGGAGCTGGGGGTGCTCAGCCTGGAGAAAAGGAGACTCAGGGGTGACCTTATCACTCTCTACAGCTCCCTGAAGGTGGCTGTGCTCAGGTGGGGTTGGGCTCATTCTCCAGGCAGCACTGACAGAACCAGAGGACACAGCCTCAAGCTGCATCAAGGGAAATACAGGAATATAGGTTGGATATTAGGAAGAAGTTTTTTACAGAAAGGGTGATAAAGTTCTGGAATGGCCTGCCCAGGGAGGTGGTGGAGTCACCATCCCTGGATTTGTTTAAGAAAAGCCTGGATGTGGCACTCAGCGCCAGGGTTTAGTTGAGGTGTTGGGGCATGGGTTGGACTCAATGATCTTGAAGGTCTCTTCCAACCCAGTGATTCTGTGAATTCAGAGTTCAGTGCTGAGTTTGTTGCTGCTCTGGTGCTGGGTTTCAGTGGGATACAAGCTGAGGTCCTGGTATGGAGACAAATCACAGCACATGTGCTGTTGTGGCAGCATTGAACTGTTTACATCTCCTCGAATTATACAAAATGGAATCACTAAACTCCCATTTCATCCCAGCAAGTAATGCTCAAGTGTAGCACCATGGAGCAGCACATTCCCTGCCTCCTGAGCACCTGTATTGCCCTCCCTGGTGTGTCTCCCATGATTGTCTGCATGCCACAAGGTCTGGGTTTGAATGGGTGATTCTCTGCTGTGCTGTGATTTGGAAGCCATGTTTGCATGTCAAGAGATGAAGTGGGTAGAGGAAAAAAAATCACCTACCCAAGGAACTCACTGGAGCTTCATGAGGCTCTTGACATCACTTTCCTGTGGGAAACCATGGATCAGAGCTTCTCCCACTGCCTGCTTTCCACCCTCCTGTCTCCTCTCTCATATGGACACTTGGACAACGGGGAACCTTCTCAGCAGGGACCAAAGGGAAATTCTACCACATACAAAGAAGCTAAATTTTTCCAAGGCTTTTAACTGTGGGAAGAGCAAACCAAGCAGCTTACCATTACTTGGAAGCAAAAATCAGGTTTTTTTTTTCTGAAAGATTCTGACCAAAAGTAGCAGAAGGCCTGAGGCTGTTGAACAAAACAAGGGTGGAAGCCTATAGAAATGATAATTAGAGGGCACCTTGTGGTGTGATGCCAACACACACTCTGAGATGCAGCCTCAGACTCACAGCCTGCTAATGCAAAAAAAAAACAAACAAAAAAACCCACAGTAAACCACTCTCTTGATCCAAATGGTCAATGATAGGCACTGAGAAAATTGCAGTGAGTACAAGAAGTGCCCAGAGGCATGTTAATGGCAGGAGGAAAAAACCCACATGACACCAATATTTGGATTTGGGCAGTGCTTGAGCCTGGTATTAAAGACCTGAAGACTGCCAGGATCTCACCCACCCTTGGAACATCACTTCAAGGCCCAGAGCAAACCCTCCTTGGTCCTCAGACTGTTCCTCATCCTGGTAGGAAAGTTACAGAAGTGATGCTAATCTAAATCCAGATGTCAGAATGCAGATTTTGCAGATTGCTGCCAAAATTTAGCCGTGCTTAAGAAAATTACCAGAAAAAATCCAACTCAAAGATTTGAGGATGTTCATTGCAGAGCAGGAGCCAAGGAAACTTGTTTACAGCTTGCTCTGCATTTAGAACAATTAATCACTGAGCCTTGGCTGCACTTCCCAAAAATTACCCAAAGGATGCCTGTCTGGTTGGATTAAGCCAAAGTGCCCTGATAGAGTCAATAACTACCTGGGATGTGGATGAAAACTGGCAGGTCAACTCACTGATTTACAAAAAAAAAAAAAAAAAATTAAATAATTTAAAAAAAAATAATTTATAAAAATAAAGATAGAAACTATTTATTGAGGTAACAGGGACCAACTCTTTCCCCCCTTAACTACTTCCTGGTACCAGACTGAATTCATAACCAAGGAGGTGTATCTGAGATGCTCCTGGACCTCCCCAGTTGTGGGGTCTTTCTGGCCAGGAAGTCATAAAATTCACTAAGAAATGTGCTAAAAGAGAAACAAATGAGAGAAAAATGAAGTTTTTGAAAAAGCTACAATTCCTTCCACTATTGCTTGGAAGAGCGACTGTCCTGAGGAAGCAGCAGCAGGTGTGGCCTTAACAATATCTGGGCAACACCAGGAAATATGAGTTTTTGTGGGAGACACATCCCCAAGGTGAGTCTGCATTTGGAAGCCCTCAGCTTTTCCCTGGCCAGGGGCTCAGTGAGGGACACAGGATCTGCAGCTTCCTCTCCAACCATGGCTGTTACCCCAGGCTGACCCTCACCTTGCCATGGCTTGGTCATGGACCTGCCTGGACTCTGGGAATGTGCCTGAAGATCTGGCTGATGGCTGTAATTTTATCTGCATGCAGGATCAATGTGGTTGGTTCAGACTGCCAGAAGTTGTCACCAGTTAGAAAAGAGACAAAAATTATAAATATCTCATTCTGTCTTGGTTTGAAAAGACAGGTGCCTGCTAAAGAAGGCAGGAGCCTTCCTTGAAATGGAAAATGGAAAATGAAAAATGGAAAATGGAAACCCTTTCCCTCTGAATTGTTATGATTTTGAAACCAAGAGACTCTCAGGCAAAGATATGGGAATAACAGTTCTAGGAAAATTAAAATACAAATGCAATAGTACAAACAAACAAACAAACAAACAAAAACAAAACAAAACAAAACCAAGAAACAAACAAACAAAAAAAACCACCCAAAACACTGACAGAGTCAGAATAGGAGGTGACCCTCTGTGGGTCAGGGTGTGGCACAGTCCCATTCCATGGTGGCTCAGCCCTCCTGCAGTGCCAGGGGTGGCTTTCTTGGAGCAGGGATCCTGGAGAAGGGTGGAGTTTTCCTCTGAAGGTCCAGGGGTGGTATGGATTGGTCTGGTCTCCCTCTGGGAATGCAGTGGGCAAAGGCTGCTGTGGTGTTCCAAATCTCAGATTGTATCCAGGTAGGAATGCTTGGCTCCTCCCCCTGGGTGGAGCATCTCCCCATGGGATGATGGAATTTTCTCAGCCATGCAGGAACACTCACTGGCCCATGGACAGAAGAGATCTCCTGGAGGGAGGATTGGTTGTGGAAGAGATAAAGAAAACTGCCCAGTGAACAGAAGAGAACTGCCCCACCTCTGACAGATGGCAATAGAATAGACACATATCTTACAAACCAGGACATATTCATCAGATATTAGGTAAGTTACACACACAGTAAAGGAAGCAGAAGCTGAGTTTTATGTGCAAGCAAGAAAGTATCTTTATCTGAAATGGGGTTTTTTGTTTAAGTGAGGGGAAAAGTCAAGATGGATGTGTGCTGTGTTCCCAGACTGTCCCTGAAGAAGCATCAACTTCACAGATTCATGGGCCTATCTGGAAACATTCAGCAGCATTCACTTAGGTCATTATCAGACCTAAATTGGACCAAATATAGAATTCTAATTACTTTTACAAATAATAAGGTATCTAGAACATAATTCCTTGACATTTTCAATTGCATTTTTCCTCTATACTGCAGATATAAAGTGATCACTGGTGCCTAAGAAGCACCAATGAAAATAGAGGCATCAGATATTAGGAAGTCTCTTATTTATGCACAATATCTACAAAAAGAAAGCTTTTCTTCAGTTAAGCAGTGAGTTGCTGTTTTAGTCTGGATCTCCAGGTCTCCTTTCCTGTTCCAATATAAAATCTTCATCAAGAAGAGTTTTCCATTTAGGACATCCTGTCTATACCATCTTTCTCAATACACTTGCAATTATTTTGTTTCCAAATGAAGTCATTTGCATTTTGTAATGCATTCTAATTCCACAACATATTTCAGAAAAATTAAGCACCAAAGAGATACTCCAGAGTACAATTCAGCTGACTTTTCCTAAAAGTAGTAGTTATTAATGATAAAAGTTTCTTCTTTCTTGAATTATCATGGTCTAAAATTAAGAGCAATAAGCAACACATTTGAGGTGTTTAGAATGCTGCTAATCAGATTGAAATTAAAGCATCAAATTATTGAGTTGAATAGTCATGGAAGTCACTTTAGAAAGTCAGTCTGGGCCACCCAAAGACATCTGGGTTGATGCTGGTTCCAGACCTGCTCCTCAGCACTCTGAATCAGTCGTGGAGCTAAGGAACATTTCAAAATCTCCATTTCTTCCTTTTTCTTTCTTAATCTGAACTTTCAGACCACCACTGCAATGTTTTAGACAAATGGCAAGGCTGTCTCTGTGAGGAGAGCAGCAACCTTGGAGTTATGCAAGTGCATTGATTAGAGTCTGCAGAGGATGAAGAGGATGAAGAGGAACGAGGGGCAGAGTACCTCTGGTGCAGGACAGAGGACACTGGTTCATAACTTGCTCTCCAGTGAAAGGAGTGACCTTTAGCTGTGGATCCTGAGAAGTGCAGTAGATGTTAGGAAGCATTTCTGTACATTTATTTTCAGAGAGGGAGGTTGAACAGTGGAACAGGCTCTTAAAGAAATGGTTCCCACAGCCTGTCAGTGTTTAAGAGGCATTTGGACAATGCCTTTAACAACTTCCTTCAAACTGGTGAGCCCTGGAAGGGTCAGGCAGTGGGACTGGGTGATCTGTAGGTCCCATGCCCTTGGTGCTGTCCTTAGCACCAGCACTTTGGCAAAACATAGCCCGGGTCTTGTTCCCTCCAGCCTGTTCCTTACAGGACTGCCTGGGAATGGGACTCCTCCTGCTTATAAAGTGTCCTGAGATCCACACTCTGCTGCTTTGCCTTTTCATAGCAGCAATTCCCAACACACTCCAGCAATTCTGGGGCTATAACATTTACTGGGATTTCATCCGGTTCATGTGAAAAATGTTTTTTAAGAAAGAAAAATGGGCTAGGAAATCGATTTTAACACAAACATGACCGAGCAGTGCAAACTGGAGCAGAGTAGCTCATCAGTGCTGGGGTTTTCAGTCTAAATCCCAGTGCTGGCAGAGGTAGGAAAGGCCCTTCAGAGACACCTCTTGCCTTTCAAGTTGTTTGGTATTTCTCAGCTGCACTCTGCTTTTGAAAAGCAGCTTCCTCACAGCAACAATCAAATTTGTTGCCTGAGGAGGGACAGAAGCAATTCCCACTTCTCATTCTCCTAAAGAGCAATCCTTTTTTTAAACACATTTATGATGTCTCTTTCCACGGTGAGAAATGTGCAGAGTAAGAACAGCACAGAGCTGCTTATGGTGCCTTGGCTGAGCTCTCAGAGGAAGGCACCAGCATGTTCCTCTGCCTGATCCCACAAGGAAAACCAGCTCCTGTGCCCCCCTGTGGGAAAAGAGTGACCCCAGGAGGTGCACAACCCGTGTCTGTGTGTCACAAACACAGCCAGGGCCAGGGGGCTGTTCCCACAGAAGATGTGCCAGGCAGCTTTGCCTCCTGCTCTGCAGGATAGCTCTCCAGGGAAACCCTGGGATGCAGCAGCAGGAAGGCAGAAGCAGGGCTGGTTCAGCTGGAAGGAGCCCTGGGGACTGAGGCTGTGGCTCTGTGTGTGTATTGCCTGGCTCTAAGGGCAAGGAAACCTGCACACACCTGCAGCTGAGTTTTCATACTGGCTTGCTCGTGTATTTTCAGTCCACATACACAAGCTCAAGGCAAATTAAGCAATTTTTTTCCTTTTTTTCCCCTCACATCTAAGCAGTATTCCTGTTTGCAGATGGCACATCACACAGCAAGGGTCCATATTGCTCACACTAGCCCAGCTGGAGAATGAGAGGTATCCCTGCAGGAGGGGATGCTGAGATCACCTTCCCAGGCACATGAAATAGCCCCTGTAGACCACAGCAGCCCTTTAACAGGTCCAGTCAGTCTCCATAAAGCATTTTGGAGAGGTTGGATAGGTGTCACAAAGTGAGATCACTCCACACATTACACTCAACTTGTCCTGGTATCCCACTGCTTGCTTCAGGGCTGTGATTTCTTGTCCAGAACTGCTCATAGTAGTAGTTATCTTTTGACAGAAAAGGCATGAAATCCTCTGTAGTAAGGAATGTGTGGGTTTTCACATGCTGTCTCCACTTTGTTCACAGTTTGCAGGCAATTTAAAAGAAGCTATTGAAGACACCAAGGCAGGCTCTGCGTGTTATGTGAAAAGCTTTTATGAAAAAACCTTGGATAAGATTGGCTGGGGGGTATTTCATAGTGCTGAACATCCATAATTTGAACCAACCATACTTAAAATAATACCTTTTTTAACCTATCATATGAAGCAGTGCCTAAGAATATTCCCAGCACTTCAGAAACTTGGTGCAGCATTCAGCTCCTCTCTTCTGAATGGCTCATTCAGAACAGATTGATTCCCCAAATCTGTTTTTTAACAGGAAGGCTGCCTTGAAAGCAGTGCAAAGTACATAAACCTCAGAACAAGATATATGGTAATGCCCATTACTGCCCAGCTGCCCTGGGAGCTCTTCACTTTGTGGTTTAGAAAACACTTCCATGCTATTGACACTTGTAAATAATAGAAACCAGCCATGTGTTTGCAGCCTGGTGATGTGCAGATGGGTTTTTGTCTGGACCTCAGGGTTCCAAGTTCAACTGTTTTCAAAGTGAAGGAGCCATTGAAAAGCAGCAAAGTTTGATTTGGGAAAACAAGCTGAATTTCAAGCTTGCAGCCAGTGAAGGGATGAAGGATGCTTCTGGCTGTGAATGTTTGCATCTGTCCTAGTGCAAGAATCAAACCCACCCAGGACAGCATGGACACGTGGCCTTTCAAGGGCTGGGAACACAATATATGGCTTGAGAAGGATTAAAAACATGCTAATTACAGATGAAAATGTGAAATCACAGAATGGCTTGGGTTGGAAGGAACTTCAGACCATTTCCAGCAGCTCTGCTGTGGGCAGGGACACCTTCCACTAGACCAGGGTGCTCAGAGCCCCATCCAGCCTGGCCTTGGACACTGCCAGGGATGGAGCATCCACAGCTTCTCTGGGAAACCTCTGCCAGGGCCTCACCACCCTCTGATTGAAGAATTTCTTCTGAACATCTAATCTAAATCTCTTCTCTTTTGTTTTAAAACCATCCCCCCTTCTCCTATCACTCTCTGCCCATGTAAAATCAATGAAGGGAATAAAAGTCTCATTTGTTAAACCAAGCAGGCAGTGATCATTTAGAAAATACCCACCATTGGAGCTCAAATCTCCACTTTGGGGAATACTTTTAGATTATACCCATTGGATCTGTGACTGTCTTAGTGTCACTGTTATCTCTCTATCGAAATTTCTATTTGCATTGCCTCTCAGATGATCCTGTCAGGTATATCTGTGCTGGTTTTGCATGCTGAGACTTATTCAATCCCCTCCAAAGCACTCAAATCCTGCACGTCAGAGCATCCAACAGGCAAATCCAGTTACTTCCAACTAGTGTTTCTGTAAGTAGGTTTTGTAGAGGGTTCAATATGCAGAAAAGGTAGAAGATATTTTTAATTAATAAATTGAGAAGGATTTAGGTGCTTTATATTTATTTGAAATTCAACAGGCATGCTTTGTTATGCTTTCTCCACGAGCTTCCCAAAAGTGCCAGGAACAATGCAGAGGCTCAAAGCCATCATTTCAAGGTGCTGCAGGCTTTGTTCTGCTCCAAAGGCAGTTTCCCCTCATCCTCTGGATTTACTTCTACTTGCAACGTTAAAAATTTAATACAGAAAAACCAGAACTCCACCTTCTACAGTCTTCAGGGGGTTATATGTCTGTGCTAATGGATAAGAATCTTAAAAGTGACTTAATTTTGTTTGCTGCCATCTGCTTCCCCCCAGTATCATTTTTTTGGCTGAACCAGTGCAGCTGTTCAGCCAAAAAACAACTTGTATTGAACAAAGCTGTATCCACATCAAAGAGCATCTCCCAAATTCTGATCAAAATGTGCCTTGGACCTGAGGATCCTTAGCAAGTGCTGGACCACATTTCAAGTGTTGGATGGTAACAGTGGGAGCTCAGCTTCATCCTATCCCCATTTCTTCTCCCACCAACCTGATTTCACCCACAATCAGCACTGAGCTCATGATCTCTGCCCTGCCTCACATACAGACAGATCCAAATCTTCTCTTCCCAAAATGCAGCTTCAGGCTGTTGCATCTTATTCTGCAAAAATCTTCCCTGCAAAGCAGCCAGGCCCCATCTCAAATGGCAGATGCCACAGACAAACCTTCAGGGCACCTCTCAAACCTCCCTTGTTGGCCTGAATGAAATCTCCAGAGAAGATTTGCCCAAACATTTGCAGGGCCAGGGTCCTTGATGAATCCCCACATCTTTTGGGGTGGCAGATCTGTCCCTCACACCTGTGGACACCACAGAGGTGCCCACTGGATCTGTTCACTGACCTGCACAGCTCATCTCATCTCAGAGAGGGCTCATCTGGGATCCACCACACATCTGATTATGAAAGGAACCAAATTCCTCTTGTTGTTAACCCAGACAGATGGAAATGAGATGTGGAGAGATTATATTTCTACCACCACCATCAGCCCCTTCAGTACAGTCTCTTTCAGAGAACAGAAGAGTAATTTCAGTTTTTAATAAAATTTTTAATTTATCCTGGATAGTCTTTCATTTGTGGTAGCCCTTTTTCTTGCCAGTTTTTCCATTGTGCCTGCAGTTATCAGAACTGCCTCTCTCATTTTTTTTCCCATAATCACTTATTTCCCTGGTCTTGCAGGTTGGATTTATGACTTTTTCTCAGAATCCCATAATGTCATGAGGCAGCTGAGGATCAATCTTTTCCTCATGCATATTAAACCCAGCTGCACAGGGAGCTCACGCTCCACCAACCTCTTGCTTTCTAGCAAAGGTCAGAGTAAGAAAATGGAAAGAAACACCTCCTGCTGTGCTTCCTCCAAACTCTCTGAGATCCTGCATTATCCACATGGGAGTGGGGAGAAGTTGAAGGAAACCTGACCTGATTTCCAATTGCTGGGGGTCCTTTCCAACCCAAAGTTTTCTCCAGCCCCCCAGAACTGCTGTGAATGTCACACCTCTGCCAATTACACCAACAGGCCCAACTGCATTGCCCAGCCCCTGGGTCATGCTGAGTCTTTTTCTGATGATGGATTTTTGACTGGATATGCTGTCCTGAGTATCTGTGAGTAAGTCCCAGGTTAGCCAATATTTCCATGCTTTCCTCTATTCCATGGGAAAATCTCTATAGCAGGTTGTGTGTCATTTTTTTTTTTTTTGAGCTGGTTTGCTGTTTCAAAAGGTGAGATTTGCTGGTGGGCTCCCAATATATGCAGATGTTCAGCATTTGCTGGTCATGGAAAGATGCTGCCCAGATGTTTTGTGTTTCAAGGAAAACTGGCTCCTCTTGACAGAGACCTGGTTTTATCTCCTTTGGCAAAGTCTCTGGGTTTTAAATCCTTTTTAGCCACATCCAAGTTTGTGACCTTTTCTATTTCATGCTCTGCCTTGGCTAGCTCACAATTCTCCTTAAAAAGCTGGCTACTTCTGCTGCCTTACCCATGACCTCTCTTTATTCAGGAGCTCTCTACCTGAGGGGTCCTGCATGGGGTGCAAGGCAGAAGCAGAGGCACAGTCCCTGATGTCACCACATGAGTATGGCTTTGCTGAGTGTAGGATGAACCAGCAACCACAAAGAACTTCACTACTCCCAGTTCAGCCAGCACTGGGCCCCAGACCCCAGTCTCAGAGGCACACAGGATGGCAGGGAACATTAAAGCTTTTTTTACTACCTGAATTGCTTCTCATCACCCACTCATGCTCCCTCCTGTACCATGCTCTGCAAATCTCCTCCCAAACTGCTGGCACTCCTGAGTAATCTCACATTTGCTTTTATGAATACAAGCTCCTGCTTAAGCATCTGTAACATTGCCTCACATTAAAGGTGCTGATTAAACATCTCCCTTCCAAAGAGGTTTAATCCACCTCAGAGAAAATCACCCCCAAGCCTGTGCTCTACCACTGGTGCCATCAGGGCACAGTGCTGGCAGCCTTGGCTCTCCTCCCCAGAGAAGTCCATCATATCTGTAACATCCTGCCTGGATTTGTTCCTTTATTGAGCAGCCTTCTTCCACTGAATCCCTTCAGCCACTCTGACACCAGGAGAAAAATGCCAATGACGTGAGCAGAAATCAGCAAGGGACAGAACTGGGCTAGAGCTGCAGTATTTTATGGGGTAACTCATGGAACAGCTGTAGCAACTCAAACTTCTCATGGTGATTCTTTTGATATTAGGAGTCCTACAAGGGAATATCTAGCAAAAAAAAAAAATTGGGCAAAATCTGATTTTTTTTCCTCACAAAAACCATGGACATAGCTGTGAAGTTCCCAACCCCTCTGCAGTGATTTTTCCCAACAAACCTCCACAGCAAAGGAGATCTGTTTGCCATCTTACACTGCTCATGGGATGCCCAAAGTAACAAGTGATAGGGTGAGACAAAATGGCCTTAAGTTGCACCAGGAGAGGTTTAGGTTGGATGTTAGGAAAAATTTCTTCACCAAGAAGGTTTTCAAGCATTGGAACAGGCTGCTCAGGGCAGTGGTGGAGTCACCAGCCCTGGAAGTGTTCCAAAAAGGTGAACATGTGTCACGTAGGGACATGGTTTGGTGGTGGACTTGGCAGTGCTGAGTCAGAGGTTGGACTCGATGATCTTAAAGGTGTTTCCAACCTAAACAATTCCATGAGTCTAAGTTTGACTTCACTTTCACCTACAATCCAATTCACAATATGCAGATCACTTCTGCAAGGAGTTTTCTGTTGTTTCCTGGCTGAGGCTGAAAGCACTATTGCAACACTAAACACAGAGTTTGCAACACTAAATACAGAGTTTGGGAGTCTCAAAGCCATAATATCATGCCACTGGTTTGTCATGGTTACTCCCTTGCATCTCACTTCACTGACAGAAATCTAAAAGACAGAGGGTCAAAGGATAAAAAATTTAATTTCCTGCCCTTCACAAAACAGCCTTCCCACTTACAGTTGTGAAAAAAATGACCAGATAGAACTGGCAAGTCTTATTTTTCCCTCTGTCTGATCTTCCTGGTACCCTCAGCTCTTGTTGAAGTATTTGACCAGCTGACCTCCCACAGTGCTGTGATGAAGAAGAGCCCTTCCCTTCCCTTCCCTTCCCTTCCCTTCCCTTCCCTTCCAGCAGGGCTGTGGAAGGCACCAGGCACCCTCTGATCACACAAGCCCAAGATGTGTTTTTTATGCCTGGGTTGCTTTTAAATAGTTCCCTTCCCTCTCTTATGTTGGAAGAGCAGCTCCACCTCCTCTTGTGCTGATGAGGGAAACAGGGTCTGGGCAGTCAGCTGGGAAAAGAAACTTCTAGAGGGAAGAGTTGGAGGATTTGAGTGGCATTTTAGGCAACCCCAGATGAGCCCTGAACCCATAAATATTCCTTGTGAAGTCCCATGTACTTCAGGGATGGCTGGGGTGGCTCAGCAGAGTGGGCAGTGGCTCTGCTGTCCCCTGAACCTGTCACCTCCTGCCCACTCACAGGGGAGGCCTTTGCTCATGATGGGGTGAAGGGGAGGCCGGACATTTGTGAGGTTTCTGTTCCACGAGGCCACACTGAGGATCCCCAGCTCTGTGTGCAGGACTCTAAATCACCAGCACAGCTCCCAGCACCAGGACTGGCTCCAGGGTCAGGGCTGGAGGGGGTGGCAGTGCTGGGTGAACTGGCTGGAGAGTGAATTGGAAGGGAAAATCTCCTCTTCATTTTCTAAAATAGAGAGAAAAATTTCTTTGCTTTGCAGTGTTCAAAATGTCACCTTTGTATTTTGCACTTCTAAATGGCATTTCTAAATTTTCCTTCAGCTTCATTACAAAAACCCCAAGAAATTAATGGAGCTGTTATTTCTCTTCTCTCTGTAGACATTTTCCAGTGTTTTCATTCAACTTTAAATGATTTTTTCCTTCAAACCCTTGGTGCATCTAATGAACTAGAACACTAAATAGAGGTTTGAAGCTGTTCACCACCTGGTCTCTGGGCTTTTGTCATGGCAGATCTCAGCATGAGGATATCAAACTCAGAACTTTCAGGTGTCAGCAACAGCCCAGTTCCACTCTGAGTACAAGTACTGCCCTCCATAACAATCTCAAGAAGCCAGAAATCAAACTTAAAATGAGTTTTAAATAAAAAACAGTATATAAATACTTTGAGTCAAGGACCATCTTTGCATTCTGCCCATGGTTCATGATGGCAGACTTAAGCCCAGTGTAATGCTACACACAGGCACTGCACTTTACTGAACTGCAACAGGTATTCACCAACTTTTATCAATTTTTGCTGTAGATAGTTTCTCCTTTTTGAATTTCAGGCTGTATTTTGACCTATGAAGCTTTCCTGTTGTCTGTTAATGTGAGACTTTTCCAGCTGGGAGAGAGTACACTGCCACTACTCCAAAATCTGGCACTTAAGAAACACCAAATGTTTTGGGACTTGCAGAAAAAAAAATCCACTCTTGACCCTGGCTGGGATCTCCTCCCACGGGTTGCTAACACTGCATCTTTTCCAGCCTTAATGATT
The DNA here is from genome assembly GCA_013400575.1 of Peucedramus taeniatus. NCBI lineage: Eukaryota > Metazoa > Chordata > Aves > Passeriformes > Fringillidae > Peucedramus > Peucedramus taeniatus. The sequence continues at coordinate 118,546 of WBNO01019099.1, read as the reverse complement.
CTGTGAGGGGCTGACTGAGAGCCAAGCACTGCACAGCTCTGTCAGAAAGCACACAGTGTGTTCAGCTGTGCAGGAAACTCATTCAGCTGAAATATATCCAGCCACTAGTACAAATTCCATCAAGATGCATTTTCTTAACCTCTTAAATCCCTTCTGATGTGTTTTAGGAAACTAAAAAGACATTGTGATAATGAGCTGTCTATATGGAGATGATGTCTATGTGCCTATATGGAGAACACCTTGCAGAAAAAAGGGACACATCTCCAGTATCCAGACAACCTGTGGAAAAACAAATACAAATATCCACTGAAACTCATCAGGATCTGTTGTTCTTGCACTCACAGGCAGAGATCCAGATCTCTGCAACCTCAATGAGGAAGTTCAGAATAATAACCCAGGCCAGCCTGTCCCTCTATAAACCATGGAAACCAAACCATATTTGTCACCAGAATGTCCTAGGGATGCTCCATAGCTACACACATCTCATAGGCTTGGTAATATGAGCTGCAACCCTGCCAAGCCCTGGTGAAGTACAGACAATGCTGCAGAGAATCAGACACTCAAAAAGCTCTCAGAGCTGAAGAAGTTGCCTGGGTTACAGCTCAAAATCACACAAGTGCAAAAAAAGTGTAGAAAAGAACTCATCAGGTCCAAAAGTTTATAGAATTGGGAAGAAATGGGGATCAAATGTTGAAAGTATGGAGTAAAAAAGCAATGTTTCAGTTTCCTGCTGCAGAAACCAGGGAATGAGTGATGACTCAGGCAAAGCAGGCAGAGCACAGCCTTGCTCTGGCCAGGCAGCCTGTGGCAAAGGGATGGACACACCCAGAGTCTGGTGGTCACAGATTCAGGCCATGGTGAGGGAGGACAGTCCAGAGCATGGCAGCTCTCACACTCCTTCATTTTTCCAGCAACATGGACAGTTAAATGCAAGGCTCACCCATCCTGCATCCCCAGCTGTGGGACTCAGCTGAGAGTGCTGCCTTCACCACTGACCCCTTCTGCTGCTGCTCCCTCCTCCCAGCAAGGAAATCACCTCCCTGGGGGAGCTCCTGGGGGCTAAGGCTGCTCCAGCCCAGCTCCTGAGATTTCTGTGCAGCCACCAAGAGGAATGGTGGGTGACAGTGACCTGGAGGTTTCCTGCAGACAGAGCTGCAGGGGGCTGAGCTGGGGATAGAAGGAGGAAAGGCTGCGCAAGCCTGGAAGACATCAAAACTGAATTTTCCTGTTAGTCAACACCTGCTCTTCTACCAACACGTAAAATGCAACTGAAAATAGCATGAGAGCTCACAAAAACACCCCAAGCTGTCCACTGAACCATGGCTCTGTGTCATGCTGGCATGTGCTAAATGCCTGGGGGTGGGAAAAAAAGACAATAATCTAAGGAAACCATAAAAAAACCAACAATTTACTGAAGTAAATCCCTAAGGCAAAGCCTTGTCAAAGACTATCATTTGTATGTGCATCTTACATCTCTGGGTTTCCAAACTATGAATTCCCTCTTTCTTAATTCAGACAAAAACAGACAAGAGACCTGAAAGTTTTTTTATGAGTGGACTTCAGGCCATAACATGTGACAACACGAGCAAGAGTCCCCTTGTTTTTTTGAGTTTGGTTCTACACTATCCCAAAACACAGCAGCACTCTTCTCAGCTCCCATCACAGTCCTGAGTTCAGGAATTCAGATATGGACAGTGACAATCATGTTGGAAAGAGTTCCTCTTCTCAGATCTTCTTCTCAGTCTAGAGAACACCCTTCCTGTTCCTCCTACCAGCCCCATCTGGAAGGAGCTGCAGGTCTGGAGATTGAAGCTATGGCTGCAAGCTCCAAAATGTCAGATTAAATTGCATGCCATGCAGACCCAAGCATGTCATTATTAACTCTGCACAAAGAAAAGGCTGTGAAAAAGCCTTGACAGCCCTAAAATGGGGAAAATGAGGAATCTCACCACAGAGGAAATGCTTTGGTCCTGTTCTGCATTCAGCAGGTGGTACTAGAACACTTCAAATGACAACGGCCCTAAAGAAAAGGGAACAGTCCCAGTCATCTGTCATCACATTACTCTGTTAGTCCTCATCCCCATTCTGCTGCAAACATGAAGGGGTGCAAGGCCTGGGCTCAGAAATCCAGCTCCTGTTGCTGAATTTGTGCTGGTACCCAAAGGGTGCCATAGATAATCGTGTCTGATAGCACCCAGCTGAGCTCAGAGGCAGGGCTGGCATTTGCAGTACAGTTTTTACCAGTTGTTCCAAAGACTGGTTCACTCATTAGCTGATGGTTTTTGCCTGATAATCACTGCACAGCTCTAATTGTTTAACAGGGATGCTGATGGTGGATGACAATGCAGAAACCTCCCTGCTCAAAGAGCACAGGAGAGGTGTCATGTTTATTAATGCCCACTGGCTGCTTCTTTCTGCAGACAATACCCACACTTGCTCTGCAAGAATGTATAACTAATGCATTTCTGGAAGGGATCTCATGAAGCAGAAACCATGAAGCCAAGAACAGATGGGAACCAAACTTTCACTCACAGCTGCATTTTGAAATTAAGAAAAATTTCTAAGAAAGAGCTCAGATGAACAAAGAGATTGCAGAAGCAGAAATGCACAGTTTGTGGTTCTCCTGGTCATTAGTTTGGAACATTCAAGACTTCCCAGAATTGCATTTAATTTCAGTGATTACCTGCCCTTTTTTTCTTAATGAAAAGTGTGTAATTGTGAGAAAATAATTACAGCAGAGTTAATGTGAAGTACTTGGTGACTCTTCTGTGTATCATTAAATATGCTGAAGCAAAGTCTGGATTTTATCAATTGTGAATGGGAGGAATTTAGCCACAGTGCACCAGACAGCTCAAAGAGCAAGAGGAAAAAGAGTTTACTCCTGGAAAGCAAGGAACATCTTTTCCACATCCTGTTAGGTTCAACTGAAGAGGAAAATGTTGAAAGGAAATTCATCACACAGGAGGGAAGGTAAAGGTGGATGGAAGTGTTGACAAGAAAACAGGGAAATGGTTCTGGAGAAATAATGAATAAAAAATAAGCACAGTGGGAGGACCAAGGGAACCAGTTGTGAGTTTGATTAATCTGTAGAAAGCAGGCAGGCATGGTTTTATTTGTATTCTTTAACATCTGAGAAATAACTTTTGTGGTTAGATTAGTTCCTCTCCTTCCTTGTGAACTTTTCCTGCTTGTAGAACAAGAAGCAAAATTTTAAAAATAAGGTCCAAGCCTTGAATTTCACCCTACAGATGTGCCATGAGCATGATCAATGAGCAGTGGCTCACACAGCTGACATCCAAGCACAGATTTCAGGGAAGAGATTGCCTTTGCCCCAGTCTGTCCCCTGTGTGCTGCTTGAGGAGCATGAAAACACCCTGGAAGAGAAATAAAGAGCATGCCTAGGGCTGGAACAAGCTGGAAGGATCATCCTGCTGATAAAAATTACATCTTAAATTGCCATTTCTGATGGCTTAAGGAAAGAAAAGTGCTGGTTCTGCCCTCCATGGAAAGAACCCTTTGGGCAGCTCTGTGCTGCCTGCTCTGGGGGTAACCCTGACCTCAGGGTGGACCATGTGCCCACTCTGGCTCCTGCACTGGCAGGGCTGAGCTGCTGTCAAAACCACGAGCAGGGGAGAGATAACCAGGAGTGGGAATGCTGGAGAATGTCACATTGATGGAAAATCACTGCCTGAGCAAGCAGGAGTCTGCTCCTCATGCAAACCTGGAGAGGAAAAGGCCATTTCAGTGCATCTCATATGCACTACAGAGCAATAAAGCTGCCTGGGCTCTAAGAGGAGATAAGAGCTCATCTTCTGGCTTGTTATTGAATGATTGTGGGCTAATAGACGGAAAAGAACGGTAGAGGAATCAAAGAGGATGTGTGTTAAGTAACCAGGTAACACTTCTAATGGAGATAAAAATGACAGGGACTAAAAGGGTTCATTGGCTAGGTTTTTTTTTTTTTTTTTAGTTAGTTTTTTTTTAATATGCTCCTTATTAAAAATACAACGATAAAAGACATACAGTATCTTTAAAAAATGTGTGGCTGAAGTGCAAAAAACACAAGTTACACAATACCTTCTCTAGAGAGAAGGGACTTCTTTGCAGAGGAACAGCTTCATCTTCCTGGCTCCTCTGAGGTCCTGCCTGCACCCCTCAGACACCTCTCTTAGAGGGAACAGAAGCAGGCTCCTGCCTGCTATTAACCCTTTTGAACAGGTGAAGACCAGCTGCTTGGCCCTGGGTCTGTCTGTACCTGTGGCTCTTCAGAAAGAGTAGGCAGAAGCCTGCATTGTCCTTCTCTTTATCTCTGATCTTTAATTCTCCTTCTATCTCTATCTCCAGGATCTTTTCAAGTTCCTAGGAGGAGGTCTTGGGAGCAACTCTGATCTTTCACAGACTGTGACAAAAACACCTCTTCCCTGACATGCTTTAGTGGTGGATTGGCAATGCTGGGCTAATGGTTGGACCCAAAGATCTTGAAGGACTTTTCCAACCTGAACAATTCTACGGAAAGCAAGGCGATCCTGATGGTCAAAAGCTGAGCTCCAGCCTACTTCAGATCCACACTCTTGTTGTGCAAATATTTATCTGATGAGCTCACACTGGTACAAACTTCCCTCAACATCCAAATCTTTCATCCTGCACCATCAGGGACAGGTTAAAGAGAGCACAGGGCCACAAGATGTAACAGGATTAACTGTTTTTTGTTGCTTCTCTTTCTTGCCAGAAGGGGAAATTGAAAATTCTGATTTAAAAAAATACATTGGACAAAATGCCTGGAGAGGGATGTCATGAGTGCACCCAAGCTGCTCCACCAGCCTCCTCCTCAAATGGACAAGGAGGGAGAAAAATACAGCAAAAGAATGGAGGTAAGTACAGGGAGCCATGGCTGTCATGGACAAAAGAGACTCTGCTTGAGGAAATCAGTTTAATTTGTGACAATTAACCAGAGCATGATAATGGGAAATAAGGAAAAATCTAAAAGCACCTTCTCTCCACCAGTCCTTTCTTCCTGGACTCAATTTCAGTCTCCAGTGTTCAAACTCTTCCCCCCAGGTGAGCAAGGGTTGGGGGTTGTGTTCTGCTCACATCACTTTGCTACAGGTAAATTAGTGATTCAGCCAATTTAGTAATAGAAATCAAAGTTTTATTCCACGATTAAAATGCAATTTGGATAGCCACAATTAAAAGGACAGCGCTGAGCCCGGGGTCGGCGCTGGGCGAGCTCTGGTCCGACCTCTATCGTGTCAGAACCCCTCTGTTCACCAATGCTGCCTCCATTGGGTGGGTTTTTATACAGTTTGTTCCACTTGAGGCAGAGGTTCTCCTGTTCCTTTGCTGCTTCACGTATTCATGAGGTCTCCTTTCTCTGTGCTGGACTGGACAAAGGCATTTCCGAGCAGTGATGAGATCAGATGCCGAGTTAGGGAACCTGGCATTCAGATGTGAAGGGCTAACCAACCCTGGTTATCTCAATGACTCTGGGTATCTCCATGACTCTGGTTATCTCAATGACCCTCGTTATCTCAATGACCCTGGTTATCTCCATGGTGGGCACTTGTCAGTCGATCACCACCCGGGTGTTCCCCAGTCAGTCCCAGGAAGGATCCATCTCCGTTGGAGCCACGTCTTTTGGTTTGTTAATCAAGCCCTCCTTCGCTGCTGCTCGTGGTTTCGCAACCCTGTGGAGCAACCTTCCCCCTCCTCTGCTTGTGGGGTTTAAACTTGTAGAGATTTTTCATACATGTACCATTCGTTTATGAACATAAGTTATTTCACCATTATTTTATATTTCATGGGAGCAGGAATTAATCTACACCATCTATAACAACTTCATCATCTCTGCTCCTCCCTCCTCACTCCATCCCCCTGCTGTAGCACAGGGTCCCCCCATGGCTCACACTCCTTCATGAGCTCCAGGGTGAGTCCTTCCCATGGGCAGAGCTCTCCATGTCCTCCCTTGGATCCAGTCCTTCAGGCACAGCCTGTCCCAGCCTGGGTCACCCACAGGGTCACAAAGCCCTGCCAGCAAACCTGCTCCACCCTCAGCTCCTCTCTGCACAGGAACCTGCTCCAGCCTGGGTTTCCCACAGAGTCACAGCCTCCTTCCAGCACCCACCTGCTCTGGTTTGGGTTCTCCAGGGGCTCTAGGTGGATCTCTGCTCCCCCACAGACCCCCATGGGCTGCAGGGCAGAGCTGCCTCACCACAGGCTGCAGAGGACTCTCCTGCCTGTCCTTCTGCACTGACCCTGGGGTTTGCAGAGCTGCTCCTCTCACTTATTCTGACTCCTCTCTCCCAGCTGCTGTTGCACAGCAGTTTTTTTGCCCTTCTTAAATATGTTATCACAGAGGCACAGCCACCACTGCTGATTGCCTCAGCCTGGCCAGTGACCAGTGAGGGCGAGAAGGGGCAGTTGGGAGAGAGGAGGAATGGAAAAGCAAAGGAAGATGAGAGGCTCAATGCAAATGAGGAGGGGAAAATACCTGTGATAGGGAATAGTAATCATAATATGAGAGACAAAATATTACCTGTTACTGTAAGATGTGGATTTGTTTGCTTTCTGCTTTGCATTGATTTTGGATTGTGTGAATCCAGTGACTTTAATGTAGTAACTATTGATTTGTTGTGGTGAAAGAGAGCAGAGAGTCTGATCACATCTGTCAGGAGCAAACAAGGATCCTTTGGGGTTTACAGGAAAGATTTTGCTTCAGCTTAATTATAAACAAAACTGCAAGTTCCAGTCCAGGTTGGGAATGTAGAATTTCCTTTCAGGGGGTCAAAAGACTGTTCAGCTACTGAAGGGGAAGGGAAAAAAAAAGGAGAGGAGAGGAGAGGAGAGGAGAGGAGAGGAGAG
>WBNO01019099.1:21259-111552 GCA_013400575.1 Peucedramus taeniatus | reverse complement strand
GAAAGGAAAGGAAAGGAAAAAGGGAAAAAGGGAAAAAGGGAAAAAGGGAAAAAGGGAAAAAGGGAAAAAGGGAAAAAAAAGGGAAAAAGGGAAAAAAAGGGAAAAAGGGAAAAAGGGAAAAAGGGAAAAAGGGAAAAAGGGAAAAAGTGGAAAGTCACTTCCAAGATAAAGAGGAGTTGTTTCATTGAATCATAGAATTGTTTGGGTTGGAAGGGACCTTTAGAACACTCCTGATCCAACTCCCCAGCAGTAAGCAGGGACATCTCCAATGGGATCAGGTTGCTCAGCATGTTTGTTTGCATCATGGCTGCACTTCTGTTCCTTGTGGTTGTGGCAGTGATCAGTGACCTCCAAACAAAGCTCTTGAGCTCTGTTTTGTCCCTCAAACCCACAAACTCAGCCTGCAGCACTCACACCCTGGTAGCTGCAGTGGCTCAGCCCCCACTGCCCTGTCCTGCCCCTGCTGATCCTGCCTGGACCCGTTTCTGCCCCCTCAGTTCCCTCCATTGCTCCAGTGCCCACCTGGAAGCACCACAGTCATTCCTGAGGTGAGGGAGGGCAGGTGTGCACCCCAGCCAGGAGCCAGCTGCACTCTGCCCTGCCCAGACAGCACCAGCATCCAATATCTACCTGCAGACACTTCATTAACCTTCTCCATCTAATCCCAGCTAAGCGGATTTTCCCTGATTCGCTGCCAATCAATCAGTGTTTGGGTTTGTGGACAGCCATAAAGGCAGAAATGCCCATCTCTGGCCTTCAGACACCATGTCTGATCATTCCTTCCTCCTGGGTGTGTTTGGTCTTGGCTTGTCCTGGTGCAATTTGGAGCTAGTGAAATATTCCCTAGGTAATAAGACCCAGGACTGTCACCATCAAACCCAAGCTGATAAATGCCCTCAGTCTGCAGGGGAACATGAGTCATTTGGAGGTTCGAGGCTGTGAATCTGTCCTCAGCTGACATCACTTACTAAGCTTCTCACTGAAGCCCACAGCAGCTCTTAGGGAGCCCATTACCTTTCCATGATCCTCGATTTTCTCAAAAAGGAGCGAGATGATTCTTGTGGAGCCTGGGAGCATCACGAGCATCTGTGAGGATCTCCAGCTGGAGATGAGTTATCCTAAATAGCTGAGATACTCAAACTAATCCCCAGGAAAAGAGCAAGATGACAGTGTGATTCTCGATTTTGGAGGGAAGTCCAAGCAGCCAGCAGCTGCCTGGGGACTGCAGGCATCCCTCATTTAGGGATTGCTGCCATGGCAGATGATTCTCCTGAACTGAGCAGAGTGTGCCAGCCGACCTGAGCTATGGAACTGCACTGAACTTTTCAGGTGTGACACCAAAAATAAAACCTGGCTGTGTCCCCATGCCAATCCCTGCTGGCAGCTGTGTCAGCCCATGATTGAACCTCTGTGGCCCTGTTGGCAGTGCTGGGTCGGGGAGGGTGGTGGTGGTGGATGCATCATCCTGGCAAAACTGTGCTCCCCAGGATGAGACTTCTCTCCCTGGTGAGTGGAGCTTTTCCTGTGCCTGCATAAAACCCAGCCCTGTGAATTGTTGTGTGCCCTTTTCAGGCACAAAGCTGCACAAACCAGGAGAGGGAGGGTGTTTGGAGCAGCGTGGCCCCAGTGCCAGGCAGCAGGAGGGAGAGTTTTCTGTGTTATGTGTAGCTGAGGTAATTTATCACACTGAAAGTGCCACACAAACAGGAGCAAACGAGGTGGCTTGTTCAGTCTCCCGTGAAAAAGAGGAGCCACTTCCAAACAAAGCAGCTGTGAAGCTTTTTTGTCTCCAGAAAGCTCATGGTGGGATGTAAATATCACTGTCAGTGTTTCTGTGGTGCACTGGAGCTGCAGTGGGGAGAACACAGAGTTCCCATAAAACAGGATCTCAGGGAAAGCCTGAACACAGAAGCTGAACATGAGGAATGATTTGGCCCCTCACAGCAAAGAGGAAATGATGGAATTTGTCTCTCACCTGCCTTCTCAGGTGGGTGGTGCAAGACAATGCCATTGCCTGCACATCCTCAAAGCTCAAGCTGATGTTGCAGGACAGACCTTTGCAGGTCTGCCCACATGGGCTGCTGTGTTACAGGGACATTCCAGGGCAGATAAATGATTAAGGAAGAAGAAAATGGGTTTAATCTCAGTGTAGGATAGCTGAAATGTGCTTTAGTAAGACATTGACTCAGCTACATCCAGGAACACATCTGTCAGCCCAAAACACTGAGCACCTGAGCTGCTGACCAGGAATTACCTTCTGTACTGATGCCTGGAAAAACATTAGTCCATTTATGTCCCATGATGCTGGAGGACTTCTGATTGATTGAGCAAATTAAAGCTGGCTGAATAATTCATTAAATAAATCATTTATTTGAAGAATTTCTCTCCTATTTCATTTGCAGATTGGAGTGTGGCACAAGCAGCATCACAGTGATTTGACATTATTTCTCAGCTACTTCCTACCCATAATTGCAGCTCAGTCAGCACTGCTGACAGCTCATTTCCCATGCTCAATAGCTGCAGTGCTGTCAGCAGGGAGCATTTCTGGCTGGTTCCTGACAGTCTCAGCCCCAATGGAAGAGGAATTGAGGTTTTACCCAAGCCAAGGTCAACATGATGACATAAGGGGAGGGATGAGAACAACAGCACCAGGTTCCCACTGTCTGTAGGGTAAAGAAGCCCTATGACAGCTCAGTCCTTTGAAGCAAGGTTTTTCAGGGTCTTGATTGCACTGTGGAAACCCACCCTGGGCTTCTGAACCCAAATAAGCTGTTGACAGGGAGCACAAAGGTGCAAAGCACTCATGAACTCCTCCTGTGTCTGCACAGACCAGATTTATGGGTCACTGCCTGGAGAGCTGGGGGCTAAAGCCAGTCCTTGTCCACTTCCCCTCCAGCCCTGACTCATTTGCAGGTGGAAAACCATCCCCCTTGCCATAATCCTTGAGGAGCAGTGAGCCACTCTTGTAATGGCCAAGGAGAAATCGGGTTTCCCACGGGAATCGTTGCACATTCACTTAAATCAACTATTTCCAAATGTTGTCCTGTTTATTCCTAAATACTCCTGGCTCATGAGCATTCCTATGAGCTGTTACTGCCTGAAATAGCCATGCAAAAGGTAACAACACAACCTGCTTTATAACAATGCACATTTGTTCAAGTCTTTGACTCTGCAGCATTTTTCTAGGGTTTTTTCCATCTAGAATTAAGATGGGAAGGGAGCAAAGCAGGTGGAAATGGAAAAAGAAAATCCATTCCCAAATGCAGAATGTCTCCTGACTGTTGGTCCTTCCTGTTGTTTTGCTCCTTTGTAAAAAGACTAAAAAAGGAAATTAGGTGTCCACTTAATTAACATTTCTTTGGCCTTTCTCTCTGAAAAGGACCATGAGTTTTACAGTATGAGATACACGTTGAGTAAATTTGCCATCATTTGTGTACCATCCCTTGGAGGTTTTATATCTTGGAGCATCCAAATTGCAATGAAATAAAGGTCAGGATCCTTTCCATTCCATGTTCCCAATGGCTCACAGCAAAGTCTTCAGCTCATCGGTGGTTTTATCTTCCTTTGTGTACTTCTTGTTATCTCTTGTTATTTTAAAAGAAGAAAAAGCCACTTTTAAAAGAATGTTTCAATATTGATAGAACCTCAGGCACAGCTTTGTTGAGCTGGCTTCTGCCTAAGAATATTCAGTGCATTTTTTCAAGAATTAGCTTGATGGATTTTTTCCCCTGCTTGGCTTAGCAGTCCTGAAATCAATGGGATCACAGGAGTGCAAGGCAAAACTTCAAGATGATGCAGAATTGTTGTGAACACAGACTTGCCAGCCACAAAAGGCTCATTCTGAAATTCAAAGCATGTGGGTTTGCTGGCTAGCAGTGGAAGGAATATTGGAATATTGACTCTGTTTACTTATACATGAAGATCATCTGCACTGCAGGATAAAAGCACAGAAGATAGGGTAGGAGCTAGTCTCCAGAATTGCACAGATTCTTTTGAAAATCTACTTAGACTCTCCCAGTATGGAGTTTCTATGGCTGGGACTGAATTTTGACTTGTGAGAGCACAAGAAAGGTAAAATAGAATCTTATGTTTGGGGGAAAAAAAACTTTGGGGGAAAAAAAATCTTAGGTTGAGTGTAGATCTGAAGGAGTTGAAAGCCCATCCTAACAAAAGCTTCTTGGAATCCAGATATTTTCTATAATCTCACCATAAAGTCATTTTCCCTTTTTTAGGAGCTGGGACATGCTACTGATACACAGCATTCCTCTCAACACACACAGTGAACATTCCCAGAAATCTACCTAAGCATTAATCAGCCATTCAGTGGGACAGATGTGTTTTCTAGTAATAATAGTAATTACCTCTAAAAGTCCTTGGAAGCTGGACTGGTGCTTACCAGGAATAAACAGAAATGGGAGTTTTTTCAAGTTATAAAACCAGGCTTTGCAACAAAGTTCTGAAAGGTTCTTTTATTGGTCAGAGCTCCCAAAAAGATTACTTAACTGAGGATATTTCTACAGGACACAGGAAAGAAGAAGGATGGCAGGTGTAGAAATATCAGCCAGCCTTTGAAAAGTGGATCAATTGATAATGAATCACTGCTAAATAGCTCGCAGCTATTTAGATTTTGTTATTTGGGTAGAGAAATAACTTAGACTGTGTCATCCCTGATGGCCTTGGGAAATAAACTACCAATGTATCCATAAATTAACCCCAGAATGAGTTATGCAGCAACAGCATAACCACATTTTCCTCCTCCTGAAGCACAAACATGCAAATGTGGTCTGACACCTCCATCCTCTCACCCACTAACCTGGTACATACAAATACAGAAAATGGGTGTTCCAAAGCAGGGTGCAAAGCCAATCTAAACCTCAGTCATTACCAGAAATATGTACTAAGCTTTCTGTAATTCAAATGAGGTGAAGGAGAGTTTCCAGGGGAGCTGCAGATACACCATGACAGGTCTTTCCAATGCATCCTCAGTGTGGCTGAAATCTCAGCACAGCTCAGATTTATAGCCAAAAAGGGCCGCTTACACTCAGGAAAAGGAAAAGTGTGTTGAAGAAAGCCAACCTCTGTTACATCTGGGCCATTTGGTTTCTCAGTCTTTAAGACTCAAGGGCAAAACAGAAATAAACTTCCTCAATCATCCTCAAACCCAGACCTGCTTCTATAAAGGGTACACAGGGAAGACCCCAAAATCTTAAACCCCAAACCCACTCTTCCCTTTCTTGCTTATATTACCTGGTTTTAGTCACTCTGGTCCCTCCAAGAAGCACCATCATCCATCCCAGACACCATCCCACCAAGTGTTTTATACACACAAACAGGAATGGGGGAAAGAAATGTCATCTTGGGTAAAAAAAACCCAAACCCAGTAACAAAAGCAATTATTAAGAAGTGCAGTAATAAATTAATATGTTGAATAGACAGTGTTAAGACCCACTATATAAAAATTTACAGTCCAATCAAGGTCACTTGAAACCAGTAGAATTTTTTTCATTGGTGTGCATTGGATACAAAGGTTCTGTTTCTGACATGGTTCTGCTGCCCTGAAGACAGTGGTAAAATTTTCAAAAGTTCTGAACCCACTCTAGACCAGCCCAAACTGGACAATTTTACAAACTTGTGGGGCCATTGTTTTCTGCCTGGCACGAGTGACCACCTTGCAAACTGGTGGCATCACAAAGGCTAAAATTTGCTGACCTGCCCCTAGGAAAAAAAAAATTTCATTAACATTTCATAAAATTTTCATTAACCTTTTGGTGGGCTCAGCTGGGCTGTAGTCATTGCTGTAAATAATTTGTCATATAGATGTTTAAAAAAAATTTAAAAGAGCCTTTTTTGTGAAAGTCTTTTGGATCTGAAAGCTATAATCAATGTTTCTAATCTCTGGCAATGAGTGGCAGAGGTAAAATAAACACAAATCTGAGTTACAGCACAGCATCTGCCTTGGCTGCTCCACCACTGGACTAAGTCCATTCCCAGAAAGAAGGGCAGGAGAAAGAAGTGAAAATGAGGGCTCCAGACTGGTGCTGTGCAGTCCCTGGAGTTCAGCTCTACTGGAAAACTTGCCCCAGTTTGTTGTGCAAAACCTCCTCCTGCTCCCCAGTTATTTTCCATTCCATTCCCAGCGACACTCAATTGCGATAATCCATTCCCTGGGGAGAAAAAGGAAAATACAAGAATTTTAAAAATACAGCCCTTGTGCCTTGTCTTTGTCTGAGAACTCCTCTAACTGAGTGGCCCTTTGGCTTGGCAGTGCCACAGCTTTGTGCTTTTCCTGCCCAAGACAGCTCTGCTCGGAAGCATCGCGATGTCAGGTTGGGGGATTTTAAGCGGAGATTTGCACGTCACTGTGAATTTGCACTTTTTTGGGCTTGCAGGCACATTCAGTTGGCCGTGGGAGGAATTTTTTCCAGTGAGAAGTAAACACAGAGGTGTTGGCCCCTCTGGGAGATGGAAAGCAGTTAACTTTGGAGCTAATTACGAGGAGGCAGACGGATGCTGACAGATGTATTGTCCTGGAGAAGGGCCTGCTGCTGGTTCTGCCACGAGACAGGGAGCAAAGCCTCTCTCCTCCTCTCAGCAGGCCCATGGCACCAGGGAGGAAAGAGACAAGGATGTCAGGACTTCTAATTATACACCAGGAACCTGCGAAATTGGAGCATTAGAAGTGTTAGTTAAAAATGATGCCCCCAGGTGCTGAAGTGGAGCAGCAGGAGAAGGAAGAGCACAGTGGTGGGAATGAGGGGCTGGAGAGGAGATCTCCTGCTTGTCCTCCTGTGATGGGGTCTGGAGGGGCTTTTTTCAGGCATGCACAAAACACACGTGCAGTTCTATATCTACCAAAACCTTGCCTTCATTGTAATTTGAGGTGTGTTTCCAAAAGCAGGTTTAAACCCAGTTTAAAGCTACTTCTGTTGAAAACACTGCCAGTATGATCTGTCAGTCAGTCAGTCATCCTCTAGCCTGGAGAAAGCTGCTTTCCTATAAAAAAATGGAATGGACATTTTCTCAGTTCCCAGCTGTGCCACAGACAGAACTTGGATTAAATATTATTGCAGATTCACCTGAAATCTTCTGCATGAAAAAGGAACTTCTGCAGAGCTTTAAAAAGCTCCTTTAAAAAGGAGCTTTTATCTTAAAATCATCTGGCATGTTAATAAAAGTCCTTCACACCAGCTTGGAGGAGTGTTTACTGAAACTCTAGCTGCATCCTCACTGAGGGAGGAGTGGTTATGACAGGAGATGGAATGCCCCTCATCCCTGGAGCATGACTGGTGGGCAGTTCAATTCCAGAGGGAATCTCCACCAGGATCCAGCTGTGGCTGCAGCACAGCTGGGCTGTGCCAGTGCCCTGTACAGCCAGAGCTGGGGCAGGAACTGCCCTGAGCAGGAATGCTCTGAGGAGCTGGGGACAGCAGATGGAGCTGCATTTTGTGGGTTCTCTAATTCATCTGCAGAGCCACATTTTCATTGTTCTGGTGGCCTGTAAGATGTAGAATTACTCCCTGTAGATTATTGGATGTTAATTGGACAAGGAGAGTTGCTGTGCAGGGGGGTGACCTAAGCATCAGACACATTCTCATGTCTGGTTCAAGGTACTGAAAGCATCTGGCAGCAGTGGGAAGGACAGAGAAACTCTAAACCTACCAAAGTGGCAGCCTGAGGTGGGACCCCCTTTCCAGGCCATATCCATGTCTCAAGCAGCTCTGGGTCCAGCTGAGCACCTCTGTGCACACTGGACACCTTCCCTCACCATCACCAACCCTGAGAGGGATGTGAGGCAAAGCATCCAGAGGAGTTCTGAACTCACTCTAGACCAGCCCAAACTGGACAATTTTACAAACTTGTGGGGCCATTGTTTTCTGCCTGGCACGAGTGACCACCTTGCAAACTGGTGGCATCACAAAGGTTAAAATTTTCCCATAGGAGAAGCACTTTTTTAAAGCAGATCCCAAAATGAAGAAGGGATGCTATCCTATATCTGGCTCCTGATTTTTTATGAGTCCACAGCTCCTAACCAAAATAAAGTATTAGGAGGTAAAACTCCTCTGTATATTTCTCACAGGCACTTAGGAAAATAAAACAATTTTAGGGAGGACCACAGGGAATTCCACTCAGGCTCTAGCATTGCTTGTCAATATTAAACCAAATAAATAAGAGAGATGGGGATAAAAAGCCATTCAGAAGCAGTCCTTGGCCTCAGACAGCACAGATCTGCCTTGACCCTGCAGCTCGTGGCACCTTTCACCTTTGAAGGTGAACCTGTTGTCCCCATGGAGACACCAGCACAACTCACCTTGTCTGATGGATGCTGGGCATTTTGAAGAGAAAATAATAGAGAATTTAATTTTTTTTCCCTGAGGGATTTCACTCATTTTATCATCTTCCAAGGATGCAGCCCAAGGTGTGCAGACAAACCAGTCTGCCACCCCCTGAAGAAATGATGCATCCTCAGTTTCTGAAGTCTCATCATCTCTGGTTCCACCTCATCAGCCTATTCATGGCCATCACTTGAAGGATCACAGAATTTGCCCCATGCATTTCCAGAGACAGCTTTGAAAAGGCCAGCTGGAAGGGAAGGAGAAGAGAGAATGATTTTCTTTGAATATGAATCCTTGGAGAGTGGGATCTCCTGGAAAAAGAAAATACCAGCCTGGAACAGTAAATGCTGCCTTCAGTACTTGTGTGCTGAGGAGTGAGTCCAGATCCCTTGATCATGGTGTGCATTGTGCCCATCATTTTACAGGGAGGCATTGAAAAGCATTACCTGGACAAGTGTACAGAACTGAAAACCTGTGCAAAACCAGAAAAAAATCCAAGTGAAACCTGAAATGCCAAGTGAGGACAGTAATGGGCTCTGTGTGTCTGGAAGAACTAGCAAATGGCAAGGGTGACACTGAAGGGCAGTGTGTGCCTGGAGGCAGTGGAGCTTCCCCTTTGGACAGATTTAGGGACAGCTGCCAGGATTTCCTATGTAGCTGATCCATTTTCAGGGCAGTGGGATTCATTCTGTGCTCTCTTGAAGAGCTTCCAAGCCCTGTGACCCCCAGCTCAGTACCACACACAGCCCTTAGTGGGTTACCCCTCCAGTGGCTCTGTTTCTGTGCTTTCCAGGGAGGGATCACTTCCCCACAGCAGAAGGGCTTTGAGGATGCAAAATCAAGACCATTTCCAATAGACTCAGTCACTACTTTGTTGAGAGTTATTGATACCATTGCTGGAGTGGTGTGCAGCTCCCACAGGACTTTTGGCACTTGCAGTCATTTGTTTCCCAGCTGTGCACACACTCTGCATCCACACACAGGCAAGAGCAATCTCCAGGATGTGCCCAGCTTCAGGAAAATGAGACACAGCACATGCTCATGGTCTGACCACGTAGCAGAGGGACTTGTTCCTGCAGTCTCAGAGTTGCAGGGTGAAATGGGGCCTTGTAATAAAATTGCCATTATGCATGAATGGACAGAGGATGAGAAATCACAGTAGAAATTGTCTGTTCTAATGAGAAAAGGGTTGTATGGTGATGGGCAAGGAAAGGCATTTCAAAGGAAGGAAAACAATACCTTGTTCAAATTGCATGAGGCTGCTGTTTGCTTAGAGGGAGCAGAGGCCAAGGCCTGACAGTTTCATCAGAGAAATTGGTTAGGAAATGACATGGGGAACATAATCCATTGTTCAAATGTCAAGCTGCTCATATCTAGAGAAAGAAAAGTGTTTATTTATCAGCAGCAGTAGTACACACCTCAAAACAATATAAGAGAAACCAAAAAATTCATCCCAGATCTGCCATGACTCAGATATCCCAGTGCTCAGGCTGGAGATGCACAGGAGAGGAAGATTCATATTACATTTCCCAGGAAAGTGGTGTGATGGGCAAATACTGAGTATGATACAAGCCTGACAGAAGGGAAAACAAAGCTTTTCCCAGACACTGGGCTGTGCATGATCTCAGCACAGCAGAGATGTTTCTGTAGTAACTGGAGATACTGAATTGGAACAGCCACGAGCAGACAGGAGGATTCAATCTAAGGGGTCAGGGAAATACTGCTAAAGTAGTTTATTTTGCAGGCAACAATAGATTAAGACAGATTTGCAGGGGGAAAATTCTATTGAAAGCATCTTTTCTTCAAAAGAACAAGCAGGAAACAAACACAGCCAAGGGAATAGTGGAGGTGCTGTGTCAGAAATAAATGTGTTTGTTGTGGTGTGTCTAGAGGAAAGTAGAAGAGGAGGGGAATTGCTGCAGTGAAATTGCACACAAAGTTTTTTGGAACAATTCTGGGTAAGAAAAGGCTTCTGGCATGGCATGCCTTTTGGTTCAAGCCTCTTGCTGTTTTATATTATTGTCTAAAAGCCACATGTTGATCACAGGAATCTTGTTCACATCAGGGAATGCTGAAGTTGAAGCACAAAACTAGAGTGTCAGAGGTGAGGTACAAACCTTAGATTTGGAGGCTTTTAATTTTTCCTTAGAATCAGAGTGAGTGGTGAACAGACCCATCTTTGCTCTGCTTTATCAGACCTGCCACACCCAGACTAAACTGCTTTGAATGGAACCTTATGAATGGGAACTCTTGAATGGAAACTATTTATGAATGGAGCCTTAGAAAGTCAATCCAGGTCAATAACTAGGATGACAAATTCAGGCTGGTAGATGTGAGTTAACTGAAGAATTGCAAAAGCAGTGTGTGCCACTAGGTGTCCAAGCAATGAAATGGCACATGAAAGTCTGTGGAGATTAACATAAAGTGATGTACATGGAAAAAAATCCTAGTTTTGCTTGTATAATGATGAGCTGTGAGCTATAGTCAACAAGGAAGAAAATCTTGGGTTTGTAATATGAGGTTATATGAGAACATCAGCTTGGTACAAAGAGAACATTGATAAGAAAGGGTTAGAAAAGGAGCAAAGAGCACAAACAAGCTGTGCTAGTACATCAAAAACAGATCTGATCTGGCACTACTGAAAATTAGTATCACATAAATTTAATATTGTAGAAATTGAAGAATTAAATTTAATATTGTAGAAATTGAAGAATTAAAGAAAAGAGTGATGGCATGATCAAATATGTAGTGAGGGTCCTGTAGAAAAATTTTATTAATAGAAAAATCAGAGAGAGAAAATACTGAGAGGATCTATGGCTATCATCTCAAAAATAATTAGCAATATTCATTAAGGTAATTATCTCTGGTCCAACAGTTCCATGAGGCACAAGTAACTGGAGTCTAGGACAGCATCCTGGGGGAGCCTGAGTGCAGTTCCTAGGTGCTCACAACTGGCCTCTGTTGAGGGCAAATTTCTGGGCTGGGTGGCTTAGCTTCCCTCACATTTTTAGGATCCTTAGGCCATAGATTTTTTCTATCTGAATAGATTTTTTTATTTCATACAACATCAAGCAGCACTAGCAGTTATCTCCCCTAATGCCTTCTGCAGAAACCACACAGCTCCTCTCCTCTCCCTCCTCTTTGCTCTGATCAGCAGCCTGAAGGGCTCCCAAATACCCTGATTTTTAAATTACTTCCAGGTGGAAGGTGGTGCCCTGGGTGTGACAATGGGAACAAACTCCAGCAAATGGAGTTTGCTGTGGCACAGCAGATCCCAAGCCACCTGGCTCCTTGCTCCTTCTCATATGCCCCCCACCAGCTTTCTCTAGAAGGTTTGTCCACACTGGGAAACACTGACATTCCAAACCCACCTGGAAGTGTCCCTGTGTCACCTGCTCCAGGTGACCCTGCCTTGGCATCTCCAGGGATCCCTTCCACCTCAAAAATGCTGTGACTCTGTGACACAGCCCAGCCAGTTCTGTAATACAGATATATACAGGGTACAGAATAGCTGGCTGGACCCAAACACCTCAGCACTGTGGTTTTGTTTGACCCAGAGGCTACAAAAATGAGAATTTCTCTGCTTGCTGATGGTAATTTTGTTTGGATCCTGTAAACCAAGGCACATGGAGCTCACAGCTCAGCCTGCAGTGAAAAGGCAGCAGCCCTCCTCCTGCTACTCTCAGGATGTTCTTGCCTATTCCACACACTGCTCTGATCAGCCTTTTATTCATGCATGCAAATATTCTATCATATTTTGGCCCTTTCAGGTCAATGGGGGGGAAAAGTCAATAAGTCAACACAAATTAATTAATTTATGCACTCTGCAGATGAAGAATAGAGGAGTGCAGCAGGTTCTGAGCAGGAATGAAGATTCAGAGAGGAAAATGACAGCAAAGCATTTGAGATGTGCACAGTTTTGGATTTATGGCCACCCAAGGTGCAGCCAGGTACCCACCTAAGCTCTGAATAGGAACTGGGCAAAGCTGCTCCATGCAGCTGCTGGGGGCTGATAATGTGGTGACATGAGTCACATCAGAAAGCATTTCATACACAAAACCCGTGGAACTTTCAGCTCCTTTGCCTCTCACAGGCACTGTTTCAATGCCCTCAGAGCCCTGTCAGCTCCCCCTGGGAGGACAGGACTGCTGTAGGACCTGTGCTCCATCTGCCATTCCTGGCCTTGGACACTTCCAGGGATAGGGATGCTCAACCAGGCTGGAAAACCCTGCAAACCTCTGCCTTTGGGTTCAAAGCAAACTGAATGAGTGGCCTGTTTGCTCGAAAGGGGATGATGTGCCCAAGAGTTCCTGTCTCCCACTGTAAACAAAGAATTATTCAAATGTTCTCAAGGATTTGAGACAGCAATTAAAAGATGAGTGATTGTCACAAGCTGCAGCCTGGCTGCTTTCCAAATGTGTGTGGGGAAGCTCCTTGGCTGGGATGTGGCTGTGATTGCAAATTCTCATCTCTAAGGCTAAAGATACAAGAGGATTCCCAGGCATCCCTCTCTGAGGCAGCTGCACATTCCCATGCACAGGGAATGGAGCTGCTCAGTGACAGACACTGCACCTGGAGCTGTGCAGAGGGATGGCAGCAAATTGTAAACAGTGTCTGGGTCCAGAGTGAAAATAGGGTGTAGATGGACCTGTCAAAGCAAACATGGCAGGAATGGGGTGCCTTTCCCACATTCTTTCTGCAGATCCCACTGGTTAAATGCAGAGTTCCCCTCTGAGAGAATGGATATATAAAGTTTTCTCAGGGAGGAAGGAGTTGTGGGGAGCATCCAGGTACTTCCAGTTCCAGAAGTTGTTCATTGGCAACAGCCAAGTTAACAAGTCCATTTTTAAAACCCTGGGAAAGTCCTCTGCTCTTTCTTAGACAGAATTTGTTGTGTCTTTCTTAAACAGAGTCTGCTTAGTGCAAGCTAATCCCTCAGCTCATTTGTAAGGAAAATAGTGGTATAAATGGATAAAGCTCTCAAGATAGCTGCTAACAATCATGTTCCAAGCCAGTTTTCTGCTTCACTAATACTCTGAAGCTAATCAGCATTTTTCTAAATTATCTCTGCATACTACTTGATTTTTGTCAAAACAATTACTCAGAAACATTTATGCTGGTCACACATCTAGTCACTTACTTGTACTTACCAGTTAAAATAACATTATTTATTATATGTTATTTTAATAAATAATGTTTTTTTATTTCTATTTTTCTATTTTCTATTTTTAGTTTCTATTTTTGTAGAAATAATTTCACCAGCTGCAGCCCCCAAAGATGAGTGACCCTTTCCCAGAGCAGGGGTTTCCCTGACATCCAAAGCTGAAGGTGTCTGTGTGAGAGGTGAAGGATGGAAGCAGGGTGGAAGAGGGGTGCCAGGGGGGATGCTGCTGCAGCAGGAGGAAGAGGGCAGCAGATGGCAAAGAGCTGAGCAGGTGGAGCAGCACCAAGGCCCTGATATTGCAGACAAACTGAGGGGCTTGAGCTTGTTTTTCCTGGAATCCAGAAGAGGACCTGCAGGTGGCTCTGAAAAGATACTGAGGTGATGTTCCTGCCCTTTGGGACACATCAGGCATGGGCTGCCAGAAATGGTCAGCTTCTATCAAATTTCACCAAGATTTAAATTTCCTACTGCATTGCCCTCCTCAGCCACTCTTATAGAATTTGGCAGTAAATTCAGCACCTCTCTGTTTTTTGATAATGAACCTTATTTAAGGAGAAAAAGACACCACTGGGAATGGTTCAGCTGATTCTTCCTTGGCTTCACAGTGATAAATAGCTCACAGTCCTGAGTGTAACTCTTCATTTTCTAGACTTTTTCCCATAAGCTATTCTACCAGCACTTCATTTTGGCATGAAGCTTTTTTTGAGTCTCAAATAAAGATACTCTCAAATAAGGATACATTAAGGTGAACATTGACCAACAAAACCTATTCCAGTTTTTCTCCTATGACCTCATCCCAGTTCTTCTATATCTCAGTCTTCTATTGACTTTACCACTTTTGGGCAAGCCTCCTATGCTGAAGTATTTTTTAAAATGTTATACTAAATTGTTATTTTCATGCATTTTGCAAGCTGTTCACCAAACTCTTTTTTAAACAAGCAGAGTTCCAACTGACCACCACGTGGAGAGAGCTGAGGCCATCCTTGTAGGATGCCCAGCATAAGTCATCTCTAAAAATGCATCTACTGCTATTTCCAAAATGGTCTGTGATCTCAGGAGAGCAAGACTGAGCCATGAAGACTACAAAAATAGTAGGAGCTTCCTCAAAAAAAAAACAAAAAAAAAACAAAAAAAAAAAAAAAAAAAAAAAAAAACCCAGAGAGAGTTAAAGAGTTAAAGCTATGGGCCATCTGCTTTTTCTGAGATGTTGATAATTTTTTGTTGAATTTTAGTTTGAATATATTTTTTTTTCATGCCTCCATATGAAAAACAAATATTTAACCTATTTCTGCATTGAGCACAGGACTATTGCTTATCTGGAGTCTGTCTGAAGGCAATGACTCCATTAAACAGCACCTTTTGCTACTAAATGTTATTGAAATACTTAAAAGGGTCAGGGAAATTAATGCTGACTATTTCCTAAGAAACTTAAAAGGAGGAAAACCATGTGGGCTGTGATGATTCCATAGGAATCAAACATGAATGGGTTTTAAAAGATCTATAATAGGCAAGATATGGAAAAAAATATTGAAATTTGCAGTTAATTTAAGAAAAGTATTTGTGAATATAACTGAAGCATTTGCTATTTAAATCTTCCCATTGACAGTAGAATTAATAATTTTCACAATTTGTTCAACCCCATTATTTCCTTTTTTTTTCAGCTTCAATTCCATTCTTATCTGAATGAGATGCACTCCCACAAACTGAAATCAATGAAAGCCTGTTCAGCCCCCTGCAAATGACATCCATCAAAAGGGGCTTCCCACTGTGTTCACTTCAAGCAAATCCTTCCCAAGTGTTTCTGTGACACCACAGAAGACTCACGAGTTCTATGAGCCACAAAAATAACTAATTTAATTTATGCATTCAGATTATTTTCATTAAACTTATGTTTTACTCACTGGAGCAAAGAAGCATCAAGTAGATGTATAAGAAAAAGTGAAAAAATTGGTCACTTATTTATGTTTACAGCCTGAGAGAGTTAAATTTTGGATTTTCTCCTGTATAAAAAAAGTTGTAACTTATGATTTTTTTTTTTGATTCATGAAGAAGATGAATTTTCAAATTTTGTATCTAGATAGGAAATACTGAAAACTTAACTTAAAACAAACAACAACAACAAAAATACCCCAAGGAATGCCAGATCATTTTTACCATTAGGAAGCAAAGAAACAACTTTGACCTGTGGACTCTCCAGACTGCCCTGCAGAACACAGATCTCACAAGTCCTGTGTGTCCTGCTTTGCAGAGACAATTAAGAGCCTTCCTTCATCATGAAGCTTTTTCATGGCAACCTTGTCTCCAGATCAGTTTAATAAACTAATCTACCTCAAAAGCATTTGGTACTGCTCTGCTGGGAATGCTGTGGGACCATTACAGTCCTGATAATTAGAAACTTCCAATTAATTTGCAGGTTGAAATGTCCTTGTGGTCATTTGATAGCCATTTGCTCTCCTGCCAGCAGCTGAGCTGGGCACCCCTGGCAGCAGCTCTGTGCTGCTCTTCTCAGCTGCATTTCAGACAAAGTGCACCAAAATCAACATGTGCCACAGAAACTGCCTCACTAGCTCCAGCTGCAAACATCTGCTGGTCCACCACTAATGCAAACCAAAGGGCTTCACATCTGGGGGATTTTGGGGGAGATTCAGCTGAACAAACACCGGAGGGAATTTGGCTGTCGATTTGGGAGCATCTGCTGCCATTTCAGGCTCCTGTGAGGTCTGGGTGCTGCAGGCAGAGTGGAACAGGACCTGAAAGAGGATTACTGCTCTCTGGAGGCCAGGCAGGGCATGTTAGGGCACCCCAAAACCTTTAGGCAACTCTGTGAGAAACCTGAATCCCAATGTTCAGCCCAGTGGGAGCTGGAGAGATCCTGCCATGGGATCTCAGCCATGGTGCTCACAAAGGAATACAGATGTGTAGACACCTGAGAAAAGGTGCTTTAGCTTTTGACCTGAATCCCACTTGATCTTAAAGCAATATTATTATTATTCCAGATAATAATTATTATTAGTTGTAGTAATATATTATTAATAATATTATTTTTATGTGCATAAATGTTATTGATTATTTTCTGGACTTCACATGTGGAGGGCAGCAATAGAGAATACATTTATTATAATACTATTTTGTTCTTATTGTTATTATTATTATTACTTATTTTATTATAATAATAGCTTCTATATTAATAGAAGTTATTATTAATAGGCAAAGGGGGCTGAACAAAAAATAAAGCATAGACACACTTTTTCCTCTTGCTTCCCTCAAAGGGGTCACAGTGGTACAAGAGAACTCCTAAATGTATAGTGGATGTAGAGGAGCCTAGATTTTCAGAGTCAAAGTCAGACTCAGAGAACTCAACTTTTTATAGTTGGTTTTTATGCTCTCCTTAGGTGAAAGAATAGAAATCACAAGGAGTCTATTAGAAAACCTGGGCTGACCTAGTTTGAATTATCCTTAGAGGGTGTTTGTTAGAAAAGATGACACAGTAAGGAGCACTTTGTACTCTAGAAGTGAGATTTCTTGACACTGTTACCTGGTGTTCTTGTGCTGGAGTCAGAAAAGGGGAAACAGAGGAGAGCTCTGCAATGGTTTGGGCTGGTTTTGGCTGAGGTGCAGTTACTTTTCTTCCTGGTGTCTGGTGTAGGGCTGGGTTTTGGGGTCGTGCTGAGCACAGGGCTGATAATATCAAGATATTTTTGTTATTGCTGAGCAGGGCTTACACAGAAGGATAAGGCAGAAGATTGAAGCTGAATTTCATTATTTCCAGAGGATATCTCTAAAAAGTTAAGATGGGTTGCTCAGAGAAGTGAAAGGAGCATCTGAGACAGCTTTAATATGGTGAAGAGGATGAACATGGAAACAAGAGGAGTCAGACTGACCCTAAGCTCCAGGAGTTTCACATCCACCAGGCTGAAGGATCAGCTTCCCCTCCTGAATCCCATGTGACACCTCTGGGCAGCAACAAGCCTTTTTAGCTCATCTGTCTAGCCAAAAATGGCATCACATGGCTGAAAACAGCAAGCTTAAAGGGAAGAAAAGAAAGGAAAAGAGTAAAATCAGCCTCAAGTCTGACCTCAAAGACATGTAAGATTTAAGATGAAATCGTTAAGAAAAGCATAATGGAGATAAATGATCTAACAAGCAGTATGGAGTTATCAAAGATAGCTCAGGAACATAATTTTTTCATAAGGCTTTCTAGATGCAGAGAGTGCAGTAGAGCTCATCCACAGTGTCTGGGAGAAAGCACTTGATTAAACAGCATCTGAGACATTAACTCAGATGGGAAGGGTGCAAACCAAATGAACTGCAAATGTGCTGCAGTGTGAAGGGGAGATAGAAACACACACTGCTGTAAAGGTAGGGATCAGGAGGGAGGGAAATTATTACCAAAGTTCTTTAAAAGATAGCTTTGACACCAATATTTTTGTTAATTACTTGGGCACAGAAAATGCCTGACAAAATCTGATAATGGCAAAATTTAGAGCGATGTCAATATGTAAAGCAGAGAGAGAATAAAACAGGAGCTCATGATCCTGAGGACTGAGGTAAGCAGTGAGAGATAAAACTCACTGGTGTGAAATGCAAGGTAATGAATCTGGGAACCCAATAAAAATGCAGCTTTCTGCATACCAGCTGATTGGAGAGTGATCAGCATGATGAAGTTATGAAAACGAGAAATGTGGTCACAATCCCAGGAGGGACAGGGTTGAACACCCCTCAGCTGGGCTGGGCTGGGGAGGGTGTCTGCAGCACAGATAGGAAACAAAGCATTGGCACCCCGTCACCTGAGTGCTGCTCACATCTGTAACCACCCAGGTTCCAGTGACAGGCAGATGCAGCCATGAGTGGGGGTGGACAAGGGTCACTGGGACAAGAGCAACTGGGAGGCAATCACACAAAAAGAGAAGATGTCCTGCTGGTGTTGGAGGTCCCAGAGAGGGACAATAGACATGGTGGTCCCAGGGTCCTGAGCCTTGGCCCTTCTGTCAGCTCCTCCTTGGTGAGCCTGGTCAGCCCTGTGCTGCCTCACCTCCTCCTGGTTCTTGGCCAGCAGCTCCATCTGCTGCTGCTGAGCCAAGAGATCCTCAGGAGAGTCCAAGTTGAAAAAACGTCCTCCCCAGTTTTCCCTTTGTACTGGGAAGGGCAAGTTTCCCTCCCCTGGACAATGAGATCTGATTAGGACAGTGTCCTAGGTTGCCAAGATATGTGTATTCTATTTCCCATCTGTCAGAGGTGGGGCAGTTATCTTCTGTTCATTGGACAGTTTTCCTTAGGTCTTCCACAACCAATCTTCCCCCAGGGAGACATCTGCTGATAATGGGCCAGTGAGTGTCCCTGCATGGCTGATAAGAACTACAGCATCCCATGGGGAGATGCTCCACCCAGAGGGAGGAGCCAAGCATTCCTACCTGGATACAATCTGAGTTCTGGGTCAGCAGGATGAGCTTTTCCCACTGGATTCCCAGAGGAAACAGCTGCCTCTTCCACTGGATCTTCAGAGGAAAACTTCACCCTTTTCTGCAGGACCCCTGCTCCAACAGAGCCACACCTGCCACTCCAGGAGGAGCAGCCACCATGGAATGGGACTGTGCCACACCCTGACCCACAGGGGGTCAGGCTGTATTCTGACTCTGTCAGTGTTGTTTTGATTTACTGCATTGTTTATTTTTATTTTTCTCCCTAATAAAGAACTGTTATTCCTGCTCCCATATCTTTGCCTGAGAGCCCTCCCCTTACTTTCAAATTTATAACAATTTGGAGGGAGGGGTTTACATTTTTCCATTTCAGGGGAGGCTCCTGACTTCCTTAGCAGACACCTGCCTTTCCAAACCAAGACAGACAGTGTCTTCCATGGGCACAATTTATCTTTGGGAGGATTTACCCTCCAGAACCAGCCATGGGTCTCTTTTTCTCACCTCAGGGGGAAGAAGGAACCAAAGTTACAAGAAATCTGTGGAGGAGCCAGGAGCCAACCCAAGCTCTCAAGAGAAGTACATAAATGCGTCCTCTGCAAGACTCTCCTTCCTTGGGGGAAAAAAACCCCAAACAAACAAAAACACAACCAAAAATCACACTCACAAGCATTTGTAACAGTCATTATCCAGACTGTCTAAAAGCCACTGAAACTTAGCAAAATTCTGGATCTCATGTGGAAAACTGGGCAGGGATGTACTAAGAAAGGGGAAAAAACATCCACCCTCTGCATGGATGTACTGCCACATACCTCTGCCACATTACACATTACCTCTGTCAGGTGGAATTTAGGCTCCCATTCTTCTTCTCTCCTACCACTATTTCTATATATTAAGTTCCTCTCTAATTTAATTATCCTTATTGCAGCATTTCTTAATTCCAAACAAACAGCTCCTAGGAATGGTGGTTTCAGGGGAACACAGTGGGCCTGGGATTTTTTTTTTGGCACTGGTAATTGGCATTTGCAGTGAGCATGGGGAAATCCCAGTTCCCAATGCCTTGGGGATGATAATGAAGTTTGCACAGTTCTGAGACATTAGAAAGGAACTGGAGGTGTAAAACTGCTTTTACAGAAGAAAAACAGGAAACATGTTAGTTTATGTTACAGGCAGCAAAAGGGAGGCTCACAGACAAGCTAAACCCTTATAAAGTAATTAATTGCTCATGTTAATGTTATTTATGGACCACACAGCAGCAGCAGAAGACTCCATCCAAGCCTGGGACCCCCTTGCTCTAGCATTGTCCAGTAGGTTACATTAAATCATCCACACCACCTACAACCCATACAAGAACTCCATGAAAATTGCCCCTAGAGTCAGAATATTCTATCAGAATATTTTCCTGATAGAAATTGAAATGTCCGTAAATCATCTGGTTTAACTCAGCTCTGATTATTTCAGATGAGGGATGAGCCCAGACAGTTTGTGCCCCTTGCACACCTGCCCTCCAGCTGCTGGGCAATGCTCTCTGCTTTGGATTTAAGGGCTCTGTGGATTTCCCTGGAGATTCTGAATGTGTTTGCTGTGCAAGGACAGTGTTTGATGCATTTGAAACCTGCTGGACCTGCTGCAGCCTTCAAAGAATCTGTCCACATGCATCCAAAATCTCCTGTGTGCAGAGCTCCTCGGTAGCACATGGACAAAGACAATTTCTGCTAGGAAAAGCCAGTGTGGCACATCTTGGGGTACAACCCCTCTCAAGCATTTTGCCAATGTATGTTGGAATACAGAGCAAGTGATGCAGGAGTTTCCAAAAGGGGACACAGAATAAATGTGCCTGAAGCACACCAGAAGTGATTAAATCAAGATTACAGAGATGATAACAAAACCAAGAAACATCTAACTGAAAGCTCAGCCTTGGGTTTTTTCTTCTCTAAGAATAAAAATTTTTGCAGATTCTGTATGTACCATCATTTTTTGATCTAAAGAGGTACTCAGTTTGGATAATGTGAGCAAACTCAGAGAAAAAGGCTAAAGGACAGTGTTCTTGGGAAACTCAAGCAAAGCACATTTTGTTCTCAATCCTAAAATTTAAAGCTACTAATTACTTTGGTGATTCCCTTTTTGATATCCATGTAGATTATTAGTTGAAAATTTATGTTCGCCACCTCTTGTCAAAACACTTCTTTTAACAGATTTGAGTTCAGCAGCCAAAAATCAAGGTGCACACATCTCCAGTTGCTTTTGGAAACTGAATATTTTGCATAAAGACCAAAAAGTTCGCACCATTCTCTCCATATCTTTTTTTTTTCCAAAGCAGGTGTGATGAATTCTCTCTTAACACAATTTTTTTCAGTGTCTTTAATGCTTTACATTATCCAAGGAAGTTGGCAAAGGAGCTCATGCCACAGTGCTTTGTGCATGCCCCTTCTGGGCTACTTGGATTTGAGGCTGGGCCACACCAACACCTTCCAGAGAGAGGAGTGGGGTTCAGACCCCCAGTGCAGATGTTTTTACTGCTGAAATAACTGCAAAAAGTAGTAGCTATATTTTGTTATCCACACAAGGAACAGCAAAAAGGCTCTGTCTGAATGTTGCTGGCATCACCCAGCCATGAACCCCATCAGCACCCTGCCAAGCCACATTCTTGGCATGTGGAATACAGGAGCACATCCAGTTACTGCTATTCCCTCCAATATTATCCAGCCTCTTGACAAGTTAATCCATCAGGAGAGTGGAATCAGATCATTTTTTGGGAGCACACTGCATTCCTGTATTTGGTTTCCTTTCTGGTTAAGCCCACTTGCTGCTCCCATCGTGTTGCTGCCTATAATTTGAATATCCATCTTTAATTGCATTGTGCACAACTAACTCTTGCATAAAAGGCTTCAACAATAGCAATATACAGTCAAATGCACATAATTGCCTCTACAAAAGGCAAAGAAATCACACCAAGGAACATAAACCTCAGCTGCTGTGTACTGCAGTTTGAAATGGATTGTGCCCTATGGCTGATAATGTATTTCAGTTATAATCATTATGAGCCTACTAAATAAGAGAGCAATTATTGTTCTAACAAGGCCTTCATTAGCAATCTGGACAGAGATGATATAGATGGTATGTAAAGGCTGGAGGTGGCAAAGGAAAGCAGGAGAGGGAAGGGATGAAGGCACAGGTATAATAAATACAGCTGCAGCCCTTTTCCAGGACGTGGCTTTCATTAGGAAGAACAGCAGCCTGCCATCAGCAATGCATGCTCCATCCTGCTGGCTTTCTGATGAGTGCTGTGCTTTCCCAAGCCTTTAATATGGGAACAAAGCAAATATCACAGCTCCAGAAAAGCCACTGCTGTGGCCAGCATGACCCAGGCTCTGCCCTGCAGCCCAGGCCTGCCTCAGCTGATTGCTGTTGGGCAGGTGTAGGCTGTGCTAGGAAATGAGCTCTGTGTGGATACAGCACAGGCCCTCTGAGAATCATTTCAGTGGGGATGCACCCAGGGAGCTCGATGGAGGAAATTCCCTCATTAGAGCCTGCTGTCATTGCTTCTGCTCAAGCCAAGAGCACAAAGTTTGGCATAAGGCAGGAGTGAAATCCTCTCTCTGTGTTAGGGCAGTGACAAAGCTCTCCACCAAGCAGGGGCTGCTCTTAAGATGCCTCAAGTCAAGAGAAATCTCTGTGCCACTGGCATGTGGGTGACAGTGGCAATGACACCTGAGATTGCATGGAAGTCATCATCAGGCACATGGGTAAGGCTGAAAATGGACAGAAAAGCAGGTCCAGGGGGATTTTTGGAGAGGGATGGATGGAAAGCCATCAGCCAGGCAGGAGAGATGGTCTTGGCCTCGACTGCAGGTCCCACTGAGGCCAATGCCTGGCACAGCTTCTGCTCACAGTGACCACCTCCAGGGCAGAGGGAGGTTGGCAGAGATACAGGCAGACCCTGGTTACATCCACCAGGTGCAGGATGCACATGTCAGGCCATCCCAAAGGCTGTCCCAAGGCTTGATCCTGCTTGTGCCTGCCAGCTCCCCACGCCTGGTGAACACGCGGTTGTGGCACGGATGAATGAAGGCTCCATGGTGGAAACTGAGGACAGCAGAGGATGGACCACATGTGTTTCCTGCCCTCAGTGATGCCTCTCTGCTTGATGGTCCTGTCTCTCTCCTACTCCCAGGGCAGTGGCTCCTGTGCCTGTAGTGAAACCCAGGTCCTGAAGGCAGCATTCCAACTGCATGGAAGGGGAAAGCTCTCCTGTTCTCTGGGTAGGAAAGCTCTCCTGTTCTCTGTCACACCAACAAATCCATGCAAGGGTCAAACACTCCCTCTCTGGTCTTTATTTCACATGTAACAACCCTAGCTTGTCTTCACACTGCTGGGAAGGGAAGTTTCAGGGAAGGGAAGTTTCAGGGAAGGGAAGTTTCAGGGAAGGGAAGTTTCAGGGAAGTTTCAGGGAAGTTTCAGGGAAGTTTCAGGGAAGGGAAGGGAAGGGAAGGGAAGGAGCAGAGGATGAAAGCCCAAAGATGCAGTGCAGAGGACACTCTGCAGAGCTCTGGTATGCCCTTAAGCCCTCCTGTGTCTCACTTTTCCCACAGAGTGACCCAGAGCTCAGCATCCCCCTTGCCAGTGATCTGAGTCCAGATTTGCTATTTGTGGAGTTGCTGGAGAGGAGATGAAGGGTTCCACATCAGTGCAGAGTAAATCGTTATTAAATGAGAGCTAATGAATGATCACATGAATCCCAAACTGGAGCAATTAGCCACTCTGCTGCTGCCAGAGGATATTGTCCCTGCTGCCACAGTTGCCTCTAGGTGGCTGATGTTTAAATCACTCTTTCCTCATCACTTCAAGACATTGTTTTGGGAGTCAATCAAGCTTCTTTCTTTCCAAGAATGCCTAAGTGCTCATTTACACCCAAGAGTTGTTCTCCTGCTGCAGCTCAGGTGGGCCTGACCTCTCACTCTGGATAAAGTTTATTCCTGCTGAAAAATCTTATTTTCTTGCTGGGAGGATAAATTGTGAGTGGTAACAAAGCACACACACAGCTGCATGAGGAACTACCAGAGCAGGGGCTACAGCACACACCAAGTCCAAGGTGCATGGGCAACCACTGGCTTTGTCTGAGCAGGAAAATCTGCTTCATTTCAGGCAGCACCAAAGCAAAACAGTGACTGCCATGATTTCCACAGGCATCCTGGCCACGTGCTGTGACAGGACTCAGTATCTCTGACCTGGTTGCTATTGTTATCCCTTGGTGTGAGGAAGAAGGAAACTGAGGCAGAAAAGGCAAAGTCTCCAAAGTCCCTCAGGAGGCAGCAACAGGCAGGTCCCTGGAGTTGTGCAATGAGTTGGAGTCCCACAGCTACCAGCAGTGGCTGTTTCAAAATACCAACAGCCACCAGGCAAGGGACCCAGCTTTGGCAGGAGATAAGCTTGAAGAAGTCCAGGCTTAAAAAAAAAAATTCTTGTGAGTCATGAATTCTCTAATTTTCATCAGCTCTTTTTCAGGTGTGGGTGTGGGGGTTTCTATACCCAGACAAGCTTAGCCCCAAGGTCTGAGGTGGGGCAAACACCCAGAGGCACAAATCACAGTCACTGATGCTGATAGCTCTGGGCCTTTTGCCTGAATATTTGCATTTCACCCACTTTGGGTATACAAAATCTCATGGCCCAGCTGGTCATGTGTGACAAAAGAGGTGCAGGAAACTGTTTTTTTCATCACAAACCTGGTAAATGGCAGCTGCAGGGCAGAAAAATCTTCACTCCTGCATCCCTCCCGAAGACACGTCTCATAAACATCTTTATGGCTCCCATAATTATTTTACTTGCCTGTAATTAATGCCCTTTTGCTCCCTGCAGACTGGGTTAGGTGGCTCTTACCACCCACAGCAATGTGGCTGTGGCTCCTGTCTAAGGCTCTGCAGAGCCCCTGCCCTGGCTGGGATTTGGTCTTTGAGCAAACCCAGGAGGGCTGGTGGGATCTCAGCCATGAGCAAATGGTAACAAGATCCCTTCAGCCCATTATTTCTTGACTGACTGCACCTTTTTAAGCACTTACCTCAGTCTGTTGTCACTGGTGTGAGTGCTGGGACCTGGCCATGCTCAGAGACCTCTTTATGGTTGGCTGGAGGGGGAGATGAGGCAGAATTTGGCAGAGAACTGCTGGAGCTGTAGCCAGCCCTGACATGTTCTTCCTTCCCTTATAGAGTTGAGCTGGGCATATCCAGCTGTTTGTATTTCATTGACACAAAAAAGTGACTTTGTCACCATGGAGACAGTGATGATTTGCATCTTAATTAAGCAATGACAGATGCCCTACTGATAAAGGTAATCTTTAGCTTTGGATACCCATCAACTTCCAGCTCCAGCATTCCCATTTATTAGCAAGTGCTTCTGAAATCAAAATTTTACCAGGTGATGAATACTTTTGCTGTGTTGATGTTCTGATGGGAACAAATATTTCTCACTGGTGAGATGCTCAAATACTTTGGGATAAAGAAGAGTGGGACTGGCAGGACAGGGCCCTGTTCTGTACATCATAAACCCCACTGCCCAAAAAAGGGATTCAGAGAGGCACAAAGTAATCAGCAAGAGAATGGCCATGGAAATATGTATGATAGTGCACCACCAAACTACTCCAAAGGGCTTCAGAGGCTGGAGAGTTGGGCACTCACAGGGCAGGCAATGCCCATAATGGATTTCCAGCCCTGGCAGCTTTTTTTCCAATTGTTGCATGCTGAAATTTCATTTCTACCTCCTCTGTGCTGAAGGGCTGTTGCTGCTGGTCTGTGCACATGGTATTAAACAGTGCCAGGAGCAAGGGTGCAAGGAGCTGATCAGGGCATTGGGCAGGGAAGAGCAGAGCAGCCCCAGTGGGGTGGAGCTAACCCAGGAACAGAGGAGTCCCAGGGGTTTGGCACAGCCCATGCCACTGCACAAACCCTGCTCTTGGGCTCAGGGCTGTGTCCACAACCCTGTCAGAACTTCACTGCCATTATTGGAGTCAACAACCCAGCACTCACCTTCACAACAACCCAGTCAACACCTTCAGCAGCTTTATCATTCTCTTCTTGTGCAGGGGGCACTGGGACTGAGAGAGATTCTAGAACTGCCAGCAGTACCCACTTATTTGGAGTGCCTGAGGAGTGAGGCTGGAAAACCCATTTGAGCTGGAAAAAACATGATCCCAACCTGTTCTTGTTCAATGACCACAGACTGGCTTCAGAGAGCACATGGGTCAGGGGCCAAGCCAAGCAGAGCAGATCCTTAGAAATGAGGCTGGTGGACCATCTCCTCCTGGTGTAGAGCATCAACTAAACACTTATGGACACACAACCCTCACAACAGGAGGTAACTGAGTCACAGGGAGGGCAGAAATGGGTTCCTGTCCTTTAGGTGAGAATTAACTTTTCCTTGAGAGGTGTAAAGGTGAGCACCAGAGCTTCCAGAGCCTCAAGCCCTTTGAGTTTTATGCCATTGCTGGTTTGCTGGCTCTAGAGAAGGAGTGAGTTTAAATCCAAGCTCTTCACACTTCAGTGGGCTTCATCCACATTTCATTCACAAATACAAGTGTCACCCTGATTTTCTTAAGTTTTCTAAAGCTTTCTGATGTTTGCATTTTTGCACAGAACTTTCTCACACACTTTATGTAAATAACTTATTGTTTTCATTCCTTTGTGGGGGACAAGCAACCTAACAGACTGTTGAGTTGCCCAGTGCCCATTGAGGAGATGGCACTGTAACCCTACAATGACACTGGCATTTCAGAAAGATATAAATATGGACTCAGATTTTTTAATAAGCAGTTTTTCGTTTGCCTTGAACAGAACTGCCCCGTGTCGTGTGTGCTGTGTCTTACAGGGACATACAAGGGCTTTTTGCCATCTCAGTTTGCTGGCACTTGGTATGGTCTCAGCACACATTGCCATTCTCTCTTTGGCAAAGGTCTGCAGTGCATTTTTCTCCTCTCTCTGTCCACCCATTTTCATTTAGCCCAATTCAGACAAACTGACTTATCTTTACAACTTCTTCTCACTTGCAGAAGCCTGACCAAAGGCTCAGGAGGAACAGTAGAAGTGAGGATAGGCAGGTAGAGACTGACAACTGTGCAGGTTATAGGAAACCAATACAGGTCAAAAATTGCTTATGGAATTTCAATCCAAGTAGTGATTCCTTCGCAGGCATATTTTGGGAATACTGAATGCAGTGTTCTGCCCTACAAAAGATGGGACTCCTATGTCAGAGGCATGGGTTAGGCCAAGCAGATAACAGAG
The DNA here is from genome assembly GCA_013400575.1 of Peucedramus taeniatus. Taxonomy (NCBI): domain Eukaryota; kingdom Metazoa; phylum Chordata; class Aves; order Passeriformes; family Fringillidae; genus Peucedramus; species Peucedramus taeniatus. The sequence goes on along the minus strand of WBNO01019099.1, from coordinate 84,371 downwards.
CTGGGAAGGGATGAAAGTGCTGTTGATGACAGAAAATGGAGCTGCTTCACTGTGGTGATATCTCTGCAGAAAGTTGTGAGGGCAATTCTCCTTCTGCCATGTAAAACCAGAGTTAGCAGTCAGGTCAGGTTCCTCCCAGGAGGATTGCTTAGCCTCCTGTTCTCCTTTGAGCTCTATGGCATGCTGAGCATCTCCCACGCTTGAAGGGCAGGAGACCCCTGCCTGAGAACACCAAAAAGTTAATTGGAAAGAGCAGCCATGAAAAAGGCCTGACCTTTTCCTGAATCACAGCCCAGTGCTGGGTAGCAGAGGTCATCCAATTAATGGGGAAAAGGATGCTGGAAGAAATCTTTCAGCCTTGAAGGAGTGATGTTGTTAGTAGGGCCCCATCACGGTGTGCCCGGTGTCCAGGCGAGATGCCCTCACAATGGGGAGGTTCCAGCCCTCAGAACAAGGACATGGGTCTGTGAGCTCCAGCAGCATTGCCAGAGGTTGGCCATGGTCCCAAAAGCCTGCTAAAATCATGCTCCTGGCTCCAGAGGCTTTTGCTGTTGGTACAGCTGAACTCAGTTCCAAGGGAAATGGCCAGGTAAGAGGAAGATTTCAGACTTGGCTATTCTCCATGCTAACAGGAGAGAGAGAAGATTGCTTCTGCATCTCATGCTCTTAGCATGTCTAAACCCTAGCAGGTTTCCTGCTCTCCAGGGACTCCATTAAATTTAAAAAGAAACTCCTCTCTTGATGACATTCCCAAGGTTATTCTCCAGGCTCCAGCAGACTGAATGCACAGGACTCCTTCAGGCTGGTCCAGTGTGTCACCAACTCATATCCTGATGGGATATGAGAGACTGGGATGTCTCTCATTTCACTGGTTTAACAAAGGTTTTCCTCCTCTGTTTTCAGATGAAGGAAAGCAATCACTGCCCAGTGCCACAGGTTATTAGCCAAAAGTGTCATTGCCTTATGCAGATAAACTCCACTCCTTTGGGCTTCAAAACACGGAGAAATCTTGTCAGTTTGGAACAAGTGCCATAAGTAGATTATTCAGGTGCACATTAAAAGCAGGTGAATTGGGATACTGATCTTTCCTCCACATTGACTTTCTGTATAGAACATAAACACTTAGAACCAGCCTGATTCCCAGCCCTGTGGGTGTGATGGGATATCTGGTACTCAGGTCATTCTCCACACTGCACTCATCAGACAGACTTTAAAAGTCATGAGAAGTGCAAGGGAGAGAAACAGTTCAACTTTTTCACCTTCTACAACCCCATTACAGTGTCAAAGACAAGGTTAATACAAGGAAATCAGTCAGGATGGATCTAATTGCATGTTCTCTGGATCAGAACAGACTTTTGCTTAGTCAGAGGTTCAAAAGAAAGCAGCCAGAGAAAGCATAAACTAAAAAATGAAAAGATCTGTTAACTTTAAAGTGATTTCCTCACCAGCCATTACCAGCCACTCCAAAAAATATGAAACCTGGTGTAAAAACCCTCCAAAACTCATTGGTGCTGACTGACAGCAGCACTTAAGAGGAACACCAGGAAAAGTGTGTAAAAAAAGAAGTATTAGATGAGCTAAGAGATGGAAGCAAATGAGGACAGGCAAATGGACAGGGGACAGCTGTTCAGGGAGCTGTGGAAAAACCAAACAGCTGGAATTTCAGATCACAGAAAAAGAATTTAAATAATACTTCTTGGAGTGCTTTCTCCAAAGCAGTCTGCTATTCTCTCACCAATTTTATTTATTGTGGTCATAAAGAGTAAAACTAGTACATGCAAAAATAAAAATCAAGCAGGGATTACCAGAGCAGTACTTTAGAGACATGTCAGATTTACTGCAGCACCTGCTTAGCAAGCTTAAAATCAATTTTAAAAAATCTAATTGTCATATATCTTAAATAAGTCATTGATTACAGCTATTTGCTTTGAGAAGAAATACAAGCAGTTGTTACCACCTCAGATTAGAGATTTACTCCCTTTGGCAAGGGTTTTACTTGTTTCTCTAACAGCAGCATGTGAGCCCTGTGTGAGGAAGGCAGGAGGGGCCCTCTGTCCCAGTTTAAAGCAGGAGAGATGTGTAAATAAATGCTGTAATTAAAACTGGCATCTTTTTGCTTGACTGCTAACAGTGACCACGAGGATGAAAAATGACATTAGTTCCACCAGGGGCAGGGACAGCTCTCGTGGTAGAGATTAGGGAGAGCCTTAAGGAGAGATGAAGTGGCTTGTAAGGTCTTTCCCAGGGATGCTGGACAGCTCCTGTGATCCACAGGGCCATTCCCAGCATGATGACTGGCACTGCTGGAGAGGAGAGGTGCCAGCTTCCAGGAGAGCTGCTGTTTGCAAATATTCCCCATGCCTGAGGTGCAGAGAGAAAAGCTCTGTTCTCAGCAAGGCAGAGAGGGGTGATGTGACAGTGAGAGGGTGGTGAGGACAGCTGGGTGGTTTAAAGGGACAAACAAATCAGCAATTCAAATACTGTTGGCATAGAAACTCCATTACCAAACACTCTGCATCCTCTGTGTTCATTGCAGACCATGGGACAGGGCAAACACAGGAAAGGCAGAGGCTGAATTTGGGTGACACACCCAGATTTTTCAGGAGCACCTCTGGGCACTCACCTTCCATCACAACTGCCCAAGAACTGCATAAACTTCACCCAGACCAGGTTCCTGGGGCCAGGGGGGTGACAGGGCACAGGAGAGGAGTCCTGTGGCCTCCTGGGGAGCTCTGGAGATGTGGGAACCTCAAAGAAGGTGACACCAAGATGTGATGGCTGCTCGGGGTGCCTGGGACATTCAGTTTTCTATCCAGCAGTGCACACTCACCTCTGGGAGGAGTTCTGCCAGGAGAGGCAAGGTGGGGCCCTCAGCTGACCTTGTGTGTCACCATGGTGCCCAGGGGCATCCCCAGCATCCTGCCCTGAGCTCCTCTCCTTCTCCAAACAGGGAGCCTGAGACTCTGACCTTGGCAGCCACGTTGCTGCTCATTTCTGGAGGAATTAAAAAAAAAAAAGATGTGGCAATTTCACAACTCTGTGACATCAATCAGAATCCATAAGCAGCTTCCTGAAACATCACACTTGGTAGCTATGCTGTGTCTTGCTGGTAATTAGATGCCAATGATTAATAAAGTGTGGCTGATTCAGCATCTCTGGCTTTGTGTTTGTTTTTTCTTTTTTTCTTTTTTTTTTTTTTTCTTCTGCTCTTCTTGCCTCTTGAAGAGGAAATTTAGCTCATTTATTCTGGCCAACACAGCAGCACAAGGGCTTGGGTGTAACTGGTGCATTTTTTTCTGAAAGAAGGCTCAGGTGGCTCAAATCCAACGCCACTTATTAAACAACCAGGTACCTTTGCTTCAACTTCTGCTTGAACTTTGTGAGTGCCACCTATCAGTTGATACACAACTGTGTGCTCTTCCTTTCCTCTGAAATGAAACACTGAGTTTAAATCATATTTGTACATGGTCAGCTCTATGAATGGCACCCTAGAAACTGGTGAGGGCCACTCCATGAGGAGTAAAGCAACATGAATGCAGTCAGCACCAGCCCACAGCTTGTAAAAATCACATTTTATTATCTCTAAAAAATTAGCTAGAAGTGCCTTAAAATACATGCTCAGCAGAGGGTTGATCAAAACAACTTAATTAGAGACATGAGGCTATTTACACTGGCTTTTGCTTTTTTAATTTAGCCTTAATTTTCATGCTTGAGAGTAACCAAGCAAAACAAAACTCACATGGCTTCATGGAAACTCGTGTCATGAACAAAAGCAGCTCTCACCCTGTGCAGGAAAATAGCAAAGGAGATGAGTAGAAAATGGCAATCCAGGTGCTGATCCAGGTTTTGAAATGCCTCAGGTGTGTGGGCACATCCAGGTGTGCCTTGCTCTCTGAGGCAGTGCCTGATTCTTGCTCCAGCACGGGGATCTCCTGTCCATGCCCCTCCTGGAGATGCTCAGAGGGGTCCCAGACCCCCAGGGACATCTCATGGAGTCCCTGCTCCTGTCCCCTGCCTGTGCATGCAGCACCAAAGGTGGCTCTGCCGCCAAGCACCCGAGTGGAGCCATGAGGGGTCCAGCACCCCTGCCCAGGCCTCAGGTGAAGCTCAAGTTTGGACTTGACCTAATTCCTTATGGAAGCACATTCTGCAACCTCCCAAAATGCCTGTGCTTTACTTCTGATGGTGCTGGTTGAGAAATGGCTTTGCACTGTTAGAAAAACATTTTCATCCTTCTAAACGCAACTTCTCCTCCTCTACCAGCAGGTTCCTCTATGGTTTGGAAAGGATGCAAAATACAGAAATATACATAGGAATATGTCATCTGGAAGAGGGCAAAACACAGAATGAAGTGTCTAGAATGATTTCAAAGTTCCAGACAGGTGCAAAACTTTCAGAAAGATTTTTAAATTTCACTGGTTAGTTTGACACAGCTCAGTCCACAGTGGGAGCTCCACTCAGCAGCAGCCCACACTGTGGGATATCCCACAGCTTTCATTGCCTGTGCAGCACCAGGCTGGCACCTCTGGGGATTAAAGCCATAGAGATTTTCATCAAAAAATATTTTTTAATGGCTTTTCTTTTCTGGCAAAGCTATTACACATTACTGGACTGAGTGTCTGGGCAGGCAGGCATCAGAGTCCAAAGGGAGGTGGAAGGAGCAGAGTCTCCTGAGAACCTGGCTGAACCTGCAGGCTGCATCCCACCCATCCTCCCATACAGCTCTGAGGTAACTTGGGATGCCAGAAGAAACTTGAAAACCCCAGAGGTTTTCTTCTGCCTTCAGAAAAAAAAAGAAGCAGATGAAAAGATGGGTCAAGGACCATTCCCCTCAGTGACCAATTCTTTCCAGATAAATTCAATATGAGCAAAATTGTGTTGCTGGTTTGGAAAGAAGAAAGGGAAGGAAATGAGCTGGCCAGGATCCAGCTATCAGAGCACAGAGAGCAGGGTGTTCAAAAGTCCTGGGCATCCAGACAAGATGGATAGTCTGGTCCTGTTTGAATACTACAGTTTTAAACTACTTGACTTTTTTTAAAGAATGGCCAAAATACTAAAACTGAAACTGAGTAAGGGCCAAACTCTCCCATTTCCTGGGGCAGTTCGTGTTTTTTTCCTAGCAAGACCAGCAGCTTAGATCTCCTTGTCTTCCTTCCTTCCTTCCTTCTTTCCTTCCTTCCTTCCTTCCTTCCTCCCTTCCTCCCTTCCTCCCTTCCTCCCTTCCTCCCTTCCTTTCCTTCCTTTCCTTCCTCCCTCCTTCCCTCCCTCATGCTTTGAGCCTGGAGGGCAGACAGGAAAATCTGCATTTACAGAACACAATAAATATGACTGAGAGAATTTCAGGCTGATCTAAAGAACAAAAGGAAGGCAGGAATGCAACGCTACGTCAGCACGAACACGGCACGAGTGAGCAGAGAGGGACTAATAAAGTGGAGACTGGAAGCAAAATCTTATTAGATGGGCAGCTTGGAGCTAGAAAAAGTCTTTGTCAATGAAATAAAGAAGCCTCACCTCTTGTTTCAAGTGTTACCTTGAAAAGGTTGCACCTGTACTGCCTCTGCTTCTGTTACCAAGTCTACGTGCTCTTTCATTTTTTATTGCCACCTCCTCCATTCCATAATTTTCTCGCTTCTAAGGATGACAAATATATGTAATCAATTTCTGAATTTCTCTTGCCTTTTACTGACAACAGACTTTGTCAGAAATTTGAAAGAAAGTAGCAAAAAGGAGTTTTTTTTTTTTTTAAATTCTCTTAAGAATTCCTTCTCTTCGGGGTCTGATTAACACTTGGCAATCAAACCAGCAGGGATTGCAAAGACCTGACTGTATGACCTTCCACCAGAAGGGAAATGCAAGCATCATAAGTTTATTGGAAACACTTCCAGCATTTCCAGGGTGGGCAGCTACCTCTCCCTGCCCCTTCCACCCCATATCCCATTCCCAGGAGGATGAGAAGGAGCTGGCCAGGATGTGGAGGTGATCAGAGCCTGCTCTTGTGGGAGTCTCTGAAGTCACCCCATCTGGCCCCATGGGGACATCTCCCCACTGAGGCTCCTTGGGCAGCTTGGCTACAGGTGCCTGAGTCAAAATACAATATCTGTCTCCTGCTTCTCCTGCTTCTCCTGCATCCTTTCCTATGGATTCCCCCTCCTGGAATAACTGCTGTTCCTGCTGTGTGCACCTGGGTGTGGCCCTTCACATCTGTCTTAGGTTGGAAACAGGAGTATTCTGTTCCTATCTGACAGAGGTGGGGCAGTTATCTTCTGTTCACTGGGCAGTTTTCTTTATCTCTTCCACAACCAATCCTTGGGAAACATCTTCTGTCCATGGGCCAGTGAGTGTTCCTGCATGGCTGAGAAAATTCCATCATCCCATGGGGAGATGCTCCACCCAGGGGGAGGAGCCAAGCATTCCTACCTGGATACAATCTGAGATTTGGAACACCACAGTTTGCCTGTTCCACTGGATTCCCAGAGGAAGACCAGGCCCATCTACAGCACCCCTGGACCTTCAGAGGAAAACTCCAACCTTCTCCAGGATCCCTGCTCCACCAGAACCACCCCTGGCACTGCAGGAGGAGCAGCCACCATGGAATGGGACTGTGCCACACCCTGACCCACAGAGGGTCAGCTCCTGTTCTGACTCTGGCAAGGTTGTTTTGTATTACTGCATTGGGGCTTTTTTGTTTATTTGTTTTTTTGTTTGTTTGGTTTCTTTTTTTCTTCCCTAGTAAATTACTGTTATTCCTACTCCTATATCTTTGTCTGAGAGCCCCTTAATTTCCAAATTATAACAATTTGGAGGGAGGGGGTTTACATTTTCCATTTCAGAGGAGGCTCCTGCCTTCCTTAGCAGACACCTGTCTTTCCAAGCCAAGAGCAGACTTTGAGCTTTAGGCACACCCTGAGCTGTTGTGCTCCCCTGTGCCTTTGGGGCTGTGCTGTAACACCTCATTGACCATACAGGCCCAGAGATCTCTCAACTTCTTTTGCAAATGCCTCCTACACATTTCCTTATCACTTTAATGGTGTCACAGTTATTTAATTTAGCTCCTTGGAGTTTCATTTTCCTTGTAATTTCCCCAAGGTTCTCTTACTTATTTCTTCTTTTCTACTGTCTCTATTTCAATGTCTGCATTCAGCTCTAACTGAGGTTCTTTCTTGGCCAAGCCAAGATGTGTAGCTGGAGAACACTGGTCTAAATCTGCTTTTTTAATTCTGAAATTAAATATATTGCATTATTTGAAGCAATTTTCTGGAGATTTCTTGATGGCAGAGATTAAGGCATGAACAGCAACATGAGTTTTGTGTAGCCACTGACTCCAGGTTCATGAGTGGTCACAGGCATGTCTGTGCAGACATTTGTGTTAAGTTTTACAAGACCCCAGCTGCTCACCCTTGTCTGATTGTGCTGTAACAAAGCCTGAAGGAAAATGAACAAGGGGTTACGACCCAAAATATGTAGTCAATGACTCAGGCAATAAATTTCTCCTGGGTACCACAGGGCAAACTCCAGAAAGCCTGGTGGATCTGAGACATTTTCTCTCTGGAAATTATTAAGCCCCAGAGAACCAAGATAATGCTAAAGCAAAATATGATCTGTTATCTTTGAAGCGTTGTTTCTAATTTAATTTTAATGATGCTTATGAGAAATATGACGCCTGTGTCTCTGCTTTATAATTGCTGCATATTCTATCTCCGAGGATCTAATGTCATTTTACAGGGGTCTTGTTGATTTCCTGTTGTGCATATTGCAATGCAGCTTCAGACTATTTGGTAGATTTTCTGGAAATTGCAAATTATAACTTCCCTCCTCCGACATGGGTTATGTGGCAAACATGAGTTTATTAGCTCTGTCATAAAAGGCAACATATTTTTCTGCTGTAGCTGAGACTGAATTATGGATCTGAAAGTATTAGGTCTCTTATGAAAGTGTATAAAGAAATGTTATACCAATAAGATATCCAAAATTAATCGAAAAAATGGAGCTCTTGAGAGGTTCTGACTTTTTCGCATTCATTGTCCCAGCCGTCACATTATCTCTACTTAATTTGATTTTGCTGGATTAATTCACCTTTTTTTTTCCTGTGGGTTGCCAGGCAATCAAATCTGTCTTTTGCCATTTCAGCCTGTCTTGCTCTCTGAATGAACCAGGATCTAGCAGCACATTTTAAGAGATTATTCATTACTGCCTTCTGTTCCAGCAGTGCCTCTTTCCAGACAAGAGGTCAGGCTGATTTTAGTCTTCATGTCTCCACCTCCTTGGGACACACCAAGTATTTTATTACAACAGTTTTTTCAAGCACCACAAGTGTTCATTGAAAACATTTGTCAATGTTTTTGGAGGCACTTCCAAGAACTAGTGCATTTCCTAATTTCAGGTGCTCTTCTCAGCCTTGATTGCTGGTCTCTCTCCTTACCTGTGCAGGTGGTAAAGCCACAGAAGAACCAAAGCAACGTGTTAGAACTTGGCATTCAAGTTCAGATCTGAGTTTTTTGCAGCCAGGTGTTCATCTTGAAATGAAATGGCAGCAGGATCACAGAGTCACAGGGGTTAGAATTGTTAGGGGTGGGAGGGACCTCTGGAGATCATCCAGTCCAACCCACTGCCAGGGCAGGGTCACCTGGAGCAGCTGACACAGAAACACATCCAGGGGGAATGTCTCCAGAGAGGGAGACTCCATGACCCCCCTGGGCATCCTGTTCCAGGTCTTCTACATCATCTGATATGGAATGTGGGAAATCTTGAGCAGATGTGAGGAAAAAAAGGGTTCTCAATGGAGGTGTCAAGGAGAATCTTGATGGCACAAATCACCTGATCCAAGTGTGTCCTAGAATTAGGTGACCTCCAGAAGTCCCTTCCAACCGTGATCCTACACCTTCCCTGTCGTCCCTGCCCAAAAAACCAGAACAAAAGTGTGGCTGACGAAGCAGCAAACACAAGGCAGCTGTTTTTCATTCCATAGGTGCACCAGTATAACAGACACCTAACACTTCTTTGTACTGGAAATGAGCTGACAAGTAGTTTTATGCCCATCAAACACCAGAAGAAAACCCCTCACCGACCCCATTTCTCACTGCTCTGTTCACACCAATATTTTCAGCTATTAGGGCTCTAATACATAACTAATGCTTTCTTATTTGGCAGCCTTATTAAACCCTGGAGACTGACTTAAACTCCTAGTTTTTTACATTATTAAGCTTGTCATTCATTATTAGATCAGTCTGACTTTATTGCAGCTCTGAGCTACAGACTATTAAATGCCAAAATCAGCATTTATGTAACATTAAGAGAGCACAGGCCCACAGAAAGTTGGGGAAGGCAAAATTTTAAGCTGGCACCTCATCATTCATGTTTATTAGAGTGGAAGAAGCATTCCAGCAAGAATTACAATGACAGAGCCTGGTTCTTCATGGCCTTCCTCCCATGAGGAAGGGCTGTACCACAGCCTTTGGGGTGATGATGAGATTATGTTTTATAGCTGGGGTACTCCAGGCCCTGAGGGAGGTGGTTGCCACAGAGCAGCTGTGCTGTCCAAGGGGAGCTGGAGCAGTTTCTGTCTTCTTGGCAGGAGCAGCTTCATTCTGTTTTTCTTAGGGAGTTTCCTGTCTGGCTCCTGTCTGATGCTGTTTCAGCTGTTAATGTTGCAATAGGAAGAAAGTTATGGCAACCAGTCCAAATTACATTATTTAAGGTGAAGCTTAACCAGTCCTTCAGTCTCATCATGATGTTGGTGTCTCCTGAAGGACAGACAGGAGGTGTCCACACCAACACCCAACATTTGTTTTGTGCTTGGCAGGGTCTGCTGTGCAGATAATGTGGGCACAGAGCATTGTTGTCTCTCTGCTGGTGGACTGTACCTCATTTTAAGAGGTTACTTGGTTTATGGGCAAATAATTGGTCAGTTTTTGAATTTTTCTTATGTAACTTCAAGTTTCATAACAGGAAAAGCAGTTTTTGTCTCTCTCTCAAAATACTGATTGTGCATCTTTCATTTTGGATCTTACAAGTTTCTTTTCTCATCCCCTATAATTCTAAATTCTCTGATGCATTTCTCAAAAGGGCCCTGCAAAGACTGAAATCCCCACTTTTAAGAGAGCAGATATTTATGTAATACAGGTGGGTATTTTTCTGCAGAACACACCTTTGATCTGTCATCCATATTTCATTTCTTTGCCACAACAAGGATTTCCTATTTGATGTTAATAAGGGATATTTTTCCATTCTTTTCATAAACTGTTTTTCTTTACAGTTTATCAGGATCAAAGAGCAAACATTATAGCTTCTGATCAAACACACACTCATTTTGTGGCTCTCATCTTCTCCTTTAATTATCTGACTATTTAAGAGCATGTCTGACATGCTCCTGGTGGGGTTTTCAGTTGCTTCACCCCCCTGTTCAGTCCTTCTGGTCATGTGATTGTCCTAGTCTTTAATTCCTCTAATGATCTGAGAAAATTATGTGAATAAATCCATGTATGAGGGCAACTTCCACATACCCTTTAGGAAGTCAAGGAGGCTCAGAAGCCTGGTAAGCCTATACGGCAGTGATTCAGCCTCTGAGTGAACACATGAACATCAAAACCACCTTTTGCTCAGCCTCCCAGGGCTCATTCACAGCCATATCAGCTTTTCCTGGCAGGAGGTCCCAACAGGACCAGGCTGCTGCTGACGGCATCTAAAGGTCAATTCCCTGTTTGTGAGCACTGCTTCACCTGCTTGCCAGGGAAAGGACCTGGGACTTCAGCCACCCATCTTCCCCTACTGTGGAACAGACAGGTATGAAGTATTGGGTGACCACATGGGGTTTTTTTCTATTATTTTATCAACAGGTGACATTGAAGCCTCCAGCCTTTGTATTCAGAAATTCTCCCGTCAGCCCTCATGCTCAGGTTGGAACTGAATCGACCCCCAGGGTTTTGTTGGGTCTCTTCCCAATCCTTATTCCCAGATTGCTCTGACATTGACAAGGCTGTACCAGATGAAGGAATGAGCCAGGCTCACATTTGCCTTTCACTAGGTACCAGGAGATTTGAACAGAGAACAAATCAATGACATAGAGCTGAGATACTTTTGAGACTCTAAATAAAAAATCAAAGCTGGGCCCGTGTGGAGCTTCTCAAAACCAAAGCTGTGTGTGGAAAAAACACCCTGTGTTTCAACAAGACAGTTGCTAGAGGGGTTTCTCAGGTTTAACACCACATCCCAAGGACACTAGACATTTTGCTAACACCCAGATGACCTATGTTCAAATCCATCATGCATCTCAATGTATAGGACAGCAGTGTTGTCATAGCTGTCAACTTTGGAGGTTGCTGCTTTATTTCTTATTTGACATACAGTTTGCACCTGAGAGCTTTTTGGTTTTCAACACCTTTTTCACTTGGTGTGAACTTAATGTGCCTTGTCATGAAGGGTTTTGAAAGGCCTTGGGTTCACCCTGACAGAGAACAGCTCGACCCTGTAGTGAAGTGTCACACTCTCCTTTCAGCTTTCTCTGTCAAAAACAAGAGTCCTTAAAAACACCCAAGAGCAGTTTATTGGCATAACTGCAGCTGAAGCAGCTTGTTTGGTGTTGAGGACACCATCACCTGTGTGACTCTCTGAAACTCACTTTCCCTGTTAATATTTCAGCCTATGAGGGAGCCATCTCAACAAATAATTCTGGGTATTGAACATCCCTTTGCACCCCTTCTCTTCGTAGAAAGGGACCTTTTTTGAAAGCATGCACTACATCACTAGGCAAAGAGAAGTGTTTAATAAACATGAGACCCTTAAATATATCTCAAGTGTTATCCTGACTTGAAATAACAAATTTTTTTAATGAGGAGTTTAAAGCTGACTGTTTATGAATTGTTGCTGTCAGTGCCTTTAGCAATTCCTGTCACTAAACTTGATTAAAAAAATTAGCATTTGAAGTCCATTTAGAACTATGCTTAGAGTTTGAACATTCAAAATCTCAATACACAAAAAATGAGGAGAATTACAGAATTGTTAACTTTCACATACTCTCTCATTTGGCAGTCTGACTGCAAGAAAGACAACAATAAAAACATCAGTGTTATTGTATGGTAAGTCAGCTTTGTGGCAGGAGAACAGCAAGTCCAGCCCACAAAAACGTCATTGTTTATTTTCTGCACTTTCCAAATAACACACTCTCTTCTAATTTTATGTCATTCTTCATGTTCCTGGCTTGAAAATATTTACATGCAAAATCATATCCACTTCATTTGAAGGTGGGCATCCAATTATTTTTACCAACCTTAGTGATACTTTCCTACTGGGAAAATCTTCAGGCAAAAGCATTAAAAATTAAAAGGTATAAAAAAAAAAAGAGGAGAGGAGAGGAGAGGAGAGGAGAGGCTGAAAATATGTCTCATAAACAATGTTATTCATTTATTTTCCCAGCTGCCTCTCCAGATCATGTTAACACATTCCTCAGGGCATTTTCCCCTTGCTTGTTCCTCTCAAGTGCATGACTTTCAGAAAGTTTCTTATTTTAATCACATCCTGCAATGAAGTTCTGAATGGAAAATGAGAAGCTCTGCAAGGGAAAATGTCACTGAAAAGTGACAGAACTGAAAGACCTTGCTGTGAAATTCAGGAGAGAGAATGGTTGATGCCACCAGACCCACGGAGTCCTTGCTCATCCAGCTCATGGTTACCAACAAAACTGGCCCACAACTCAGGACTCGAGATGTTCATGTGCATCCTGATGGACTCCACAGGAGTAAATGTGCTCTGAGCTCCTTCATGGCCCAACACCAGAGATTTGGGGTCCTCTGAGCTTCCCAGGCTGTGCCATCTCACTTCCACAGGACACAGTGCCACCATGCAAGTGGCTCCTACCTCAAGTGACTTCAGAACAGCTGCCTTGAGACCTTCAGCTTCTCCAGCATTCCTCATTGGAGGTGGGTGCTCCTGGAGAGAACATGCACTGGAGGTTGGACAAGTCCCCAAGGGCCACATGTGTGTCATGCTTTTCTCAGCCTTTCCTGAGGTGGCAGGCACTGGGGGCTGCAGTGATGGGTGTCCTCCAGGAAATCCCTGCAGCAGTGAAAGGCAGAAGCTCACGTCTCCTGCTGCTGCACAGTGCAGCAATCTGGATATGAAACATGAGCATGGTTGTTGAGCAGAACACGTTCAGAGGGCCATGAGTGATGAGGGTTAATCCATGAACCAGGCACTGGGAATTCTGCACACCAGTGTGGAGTGGAAGGATGTCAGGAAGGATTTTTGTGAGGAGACCTTGGCTGGGTGAAGGGTTTGAGCATGAGGCCTGGGGTGGAGGTGAAGGATGGAAGGAGGAAGCTGGAGCTGGGTTTTGCATTGCTGTTGGTAGGTCCATCACTAGAGGGAGACCAAGATCTACCCTATGGCTGGTGGGCCTCCACCTCACCTCAGACTGGAATAGAGAAGGAAACTTCCACTTACCATTGTCTTCTTTTCCCAGAAATGTTTGGGATCCATCTCAGGGAAGCAGTTTGGTGTGACTGTTGCCATCAAACAGCACAGCCTGCATGGATGGTGCATTGTATCCTCAGGATTTCCTCCCATTTTAATGCCATGAACCTAGTTCAAACTTACCAAGCATTATCATTTGCCTGATTTTATTACATTTAGAGAGGAGGATTTGGCCTGGTGTCAGGGAAGTAATATCTACATCTGAAGTTAGGCTTCAAACACTATCTGGAGCTTTGCCACTGGGAAAACTCTGCTGTTGCTCTGCTTTAAACAAAGTACAATTCAAAATTTTATATGATGAGCTTGGAATTTCTCATGGTGGTCAAGATGATATTTACTCTTGAAAGTTTATCTTTTACTTTTGTGCCAGCAGTGAGCTGGAGAAGAGACTCTGCTGAAACTTGCTGGAGGTGTGGGCCAGGATGGGGGGCACAGCCAGTGCTCTGCCCCTCTCCACCCTCAGCCCTGGGGACACTGGAGAGGGGCTGTGCCAGGGTGGTGCCCCCTCACCCAAAGAAGGCATCCATGCAACAACCGCAGGCCATTTCAACCAGAGCAGGATGACCACACCTGTGCAACAGGAAACACAAGCTCTTTGCTTCCTGAGTAACAAGCCAGTGGGGAAAGACCTCAGACAAAATCTCAAGCCAGCTGGTTGGTTCCCTTTCCTAAGTGAGGTGCTACTTCTGCAACAGAAGCAGGAGAAACACTGCCTAGTTTGAAGTTTATATTATTATAATTGCCATGATATTCTGGTTGTAGAAGTTTCTTGCCAAAGTCTTCAAGCTTCTTCATCTATTTCCTGACAAAACTATGTTTTCTGGAGCACGTGTGTGAGCTGAAATTTGTTTGCAGCTTGTGTTTGCTGGGTGCTCACGGCCTCTCCACCACTCTCATCCCTCTTCTGGGAGCAGCTGATGCAGAAACATTTGCATTGCAACCTGATGAGGCTCATCAAGCACTGTTAGTGTAAACAGGATCAGATTTACAAAACAGCTCGTGTCCAGCAGCAACTGGGGGCTGCTATCAATGGAGACAGAGACAGTCCCCATCCATCACTGGGGAAGGGCACAGCTCATGCCTCAGCCCAGCCCTCATTCCTATGCAGCTGGTGGGATGTCTGTCCTGCTGGGATGCCTCCAAAGCTGCAAGGAACTGCTGGAGAGATGCCAACCAGCTCTGCTGCTCTGGTGTGGGCAGTGAAGCAGCAGGGGATGGTGTGGGGCTGGGGGCAGCAAAGCTCTGCCTTGGCCCTGTCTTCTCTCCAGTGTGCCAAACACTGGGGAAGAAAAGGTATTGACTGACTGGCTTCTGCATCAGGTTTCAGTGCCGCAGCTGGTCACTGCTCCTGTGTTCCCTGAGGTCTGTCCTCCCGTGCCCTCAGAGCTGCTGAAGGTTTGTGTCCCTCACTTTTTCACACTTTGGCTGTTTTGTCATTTTTTTTCCTGCTGCTGCAATATGTTACCTGTCAGATGGGATTCACAGGCACACAGCTCTGCCTGACAGGTGGGGTGTGCCCAAGGACCTCTGCACTGATGCTGTTTTCTCTGCATAAAGTAACTGGGAACCCAACCCTGTGTTACCTTTTTTTATCATCACCACATAAAGCTGAAGTGTTGGCCTGTTGATCAATCCACTGTGCAGCTCTTGTTTTCAAGGGAAAGAGTAGAGAATTAAGGGTTGAAAACAGTGACAGGATTCCTGCACATAGTTCCTTGCACAGTGGTTTTAAAATGCACCCTACAAATCACACTCTGGCTCCCAACTAAATCTAATCAGTTTATTGTGTCACAAGGTAACTTCATCAGCCAAGGAAACTCATGATGGATTCATTTAGTCACAGTATTAGTTAATCAAAACACAGCCTCACTGCACACCAGCCTGCTCCTGAGCCCCAAAAGGAGCCACAGAGGCAACACCCATCTCCCTCCAGCCTCAGTGGGGTTGTGGAAATACCTGCTTGTCCATGAAAGACTCAACAGGACAGCAGCCAGTCCAGCCATCCACCTACCCCACCTGTGTGCCCTGGGCTGAACAGCCCCCCAGGAGAACAGCAGGTAATGCTGGGAAGGTTTATTTCAAATATCTCCTTCATCCAATTTGCTTCTTTGGTGTGCAGAGCAAACTCTTTTGTCTTAGTTCATGGTTGGGTTCTGCCAAATGTGTTGGTCATCACTGCTGCCCTGGACTTCTTAAGCTAGAGGAGCTCCTGGGGCATCACTTTGACATCAGGCATGTCTCCCAGCAGTGCTCCTGGCTCTTTGGATGGTCCTTGAGGGATCTTATCTCCTTGGACCTCCTCACAAGCCATGTGGAAAGCCAAGGTCCCCTCGAGATGCCCTGCCATGGTAGTAAGTGCCTGGCTGCTTTTAGGGCTGTGGGGATCTTTCAGGTCTCACACTTCAGGCCAGTAACACCAGAGCCACATCCATGGATCTGGAGGAAGCACAGGGTCTTCCTTTGAGCCAGCCTGAGACTCTTCTGCTGAACCAGGGAGGGATTTCACACAGAATCACACAGAATTTCCTTTCTCTGAAGAGCAAAACTCCCCCTAAACCAAAGCATTGAGTCAGGAAAGTATGAAAGAGCAGATCTGAAAAATATTTTCCAACAAATGGAAAGACTTATGAAGGACCTGAGTGAAGAAAAAACCCCCTAAGGAGCCAGTCAGAGAGAGACAGGAGCCAGTCCAGGGCCAGCTCAGCTGCTGCAGCCCAGAGTGTGACAGCTCACCAGGCAAAGTTTGTTTCTTGTAAACATCTGCTGTCAGGCCAGGTAACACATACCACATCCCATCACATCAATCACATCACATCACATCAATCTGGCTTCTCTGGATGTTTAGAGACACTCAAGGAGGTTTATGCCACTCATTTCAGAGGGATACCTGCTAGCTCAGTTCTACATCAGTCTAGATCAAGTAGCTGGCATGTATGGACAAAACTCCCTTGAAAATTAATATAATTTAAAATAAACAGTTTGTTTTATTAGCACTTAAAATAAATGAGTCAGAGGGTTGTCCACAGATTTAGCTTAGCAGTAATTTCCATGGAAGTCCAACTCCAAGCTTCAGTTCCTTTGAATTTTATCTGCATGTTGCTGCTGCAGCAAAATTGCAGGAGCTGCTGATGGAGCAGTGCTGTACTGCTGCCAACCAAAACAAGAGCTCTGAACATGCTTCTTGCTGCCCTGTTTGTAACAATCAAGTTTATACATCAAAATACCCACCTAAATACTGCTGTGGTCTGCCTCAAAGAAGCCACCAAAAGGATAAATTTTCCTGCCTGCCTTGAAATAAAAATATAGCCCAGCAGCACTATTTGCTGTCATTTTAAATCCACACAGACACTGCTGCTTTATCTAGTGGGCAGCTGGGGATGAAGAACAGCAGCCAGAGCTGATATATCAGCTGTTTGCTCGTTTCCTGTGCGTGCTTGAGAAGAAGCTGTTGACATCAGCCAATTGTGCTTGAAGGACATCCCAGAGAAATTAAGTCCTTTAATGAAGTCCTGTTACCACAAAGCCATTCTGCAAGGCCTCCTTTAGAGCATTTGCTCCAGCTTGGGATCCACTTAAAGTTCATCCTTGGCCTGGTTAACCACAAATGCCATCTTTGCTCTTCTTCCACAGCGTGGTGCTCACAGCAGAATCACCCTTATTGCTGTGGAAGTGGCTACCAGCAGCTGGGATGGGTATCCCAGTGCATGCTAAGAACAAACCCTCAAGGAATCACTTCTCTGTGGGCATCATGGGGGGTAAATGCAGTTTATGTGGAGAATTGCCTTCACTCTTCAGTGTCTCTCCTCAGTTCTGGGAGTGTTCAAGGCCAGGTTGGATGGGGCTTTAACCAGCCTGATCTAGTGGAAGGTGTCCCTGCCCATAGCATGAGGATTAGGTCATGTCTAAGATCCCTCTAACCCAAATAATTCTATGATGTGATGAATCCCAACACCAGGATTGCAGGAGACACCAGGCAAGAGAAGAGGTACAGGTCTGTGAGCACACATGGAGCCAGAACAGCTCCCATGCAAGAACTGCCACTGGCTGAACTAAACCAGCAGACAGCAGGCTGTTATTTAGGGAGGTTGTTATTTATGCAGCAGTCATTAAGCTGTGCATGGCCACAGGATGTCGTAGCCACCAGAAGTTTCCAAGGGCAAGCAGACACAAGCATGGCAGAAAACCCTGTGTGGTAATCACACGTCCTCTGAACAGACAGACATAGTTCTCCCAGGATTTTCCTGGGAAGCTGTGAGAAAGCTCAGAGAAAGAATTAAAACAATTATTATCTCAATCTCTGTGCCTGACAGGCAAACCCTGTTTGTCACAGATGTTTACAAGAAGGAGTTGTCCCTTCTTGATCAACAGGTGAGAGAAGATTCCTAAAGGCCAGTCAGGTCTTAGGTCCACCATTGTTTCTATAAGAACTGTGGATTTCTAATAATAAAGTGCTTTTCATGCCTTCTGATGATGGAGTCTCTGTGTCACCTTTGTCTGTCCCCAGTACTCCTTTGGTGACAACCCTGTAGAGATTTTTTGACACTCTTGTCTTGGGAAGGTCCCAGATCACAGATCACTGCAAGGCTGAGAGGACTTTGGGGAAGTGTCACTGGAACTATCTCCTCTGGAGGTGAGGTACAGGCCTGGGGGAGGCTTTGCCTGACACATTTCATCCTCTATTGTCACATTACACCAGTTCTTGTCTTTAAAACAAAAAGTAAAGAACTTCAGAAGTTACCAAACTGTTGCTCACCTAAAAGCTGAGGAGGGCAGTCAGAGCTGCAGTTTTGTACTCAGAGACCCAAATTCTTTCTGTGTCAAACCTCACACTGCCTATTGATTCCCTGGAGACTTCACCTGTCCTCTTAAGTTTATGGGAACCTGTCCTCTCCAGGATTATCCCTCATTTTGATACCATGATATGCATTCCTTAATCCTAAATTTATGATCTTACTTTTATTACCTTAAAATATCTTCTTAATTATGGCCAAGCTATTGAATGATTAAGGTCATGCTGTGTAAATGATATGTCTGCTCCATCCTCATGCCAACAATGACTGCATCATCTGGATGTTTTTCACTGCTCACTCATATTTTCCCCTCAATTTATGACAGACCTATGATCCTACAGTAAATACATAGATATCTCTTGGGCAAATAAATAATTCCTGAAAGGAAAAATTGTCTAATAATTCTTAACTTAAAATATTAATTTAATATTAATATTGATTTACTTATTTTTGAGATTAGCCAGTTTTTAATCCATTTAATGTGCTGTACCATTTTTTGTGCAAAGTTTTAACAAAGTTTGATCACACCATAGGTTGTAAACCCTTTAAAAAGCAGAACTTCAGAGCATTCAATTGACCTGTATCAGCTAAACTTGTTAACTCACCAAAGAAGTCTATCAAAATAATTTAAGAAAGAACTATTCTCTATGTAAGCATCTTGATTGTTGACAGCATCTTTCAGCTCATAAATTCAAATGATCAGCTCATATTCAGGAGAGACTGGCTGCTGCTGGGAAATCAGGGAGGAATGCAACAGCAGCTGCAATTCTAATAACAGGTGGAGGTGTCACAATTTCTTGGCAAGGTGTAACTATTTATTAAAAAAACACCTGTTTTATATAAATACAAATAAATAAAATAAAATTAGGTACATAAAGACTGGAACACAGTTATCAGCAAATTTAAAGACTAGGTGATTGTATCCTGTAAAACTGCAACTTGCCATGAATAAATAGCTCAATATTATATTTTCTTAAGCACTGTGGGGGAAAAAAAACTCAAAACAGGATGGGAAAATGTTGTAATGAAACACCAGAGAGGTATTTTTTACCTGTGTAAGTATATCACTGGTGAGATTAGGGAGAGAAACTAATATACTGAATGCAGCTCTAACTGGCAACATTTTAGAACAGATTTTTAATGATGGAATAGGTTTTAGTGAGAAACCAGAGAAAGACCTGAGAAGTGAAAAAGATGCCTAACAAACACAAAAACTTCCACAAACACAAAAAGTTCCATCTGCTTACTTCACTAAAAAGATCAAAAACTGGTTTGATCACAGAGTATAAATACATTTAAAGGAAGGAATTCCTTAGAAGACAGGAAACCAGAACTAGTCCCTGACAGATAGAGCCAAACAATTATCAATGAACCACAGAACACTTTTTTTTTCATGTGAAAGGCAATTAGCCACCAAGGCAAACTAAGTAAGGAAACCACCATACCTTGGTGGTTTTCTGAGGAGTGAGAACCATCACCACCATTTCCTGCAGTCAGTGTGATAATCATGTGGATCCCAGCTCAGAAAGTTGTTTCTTCTACCCCTCAGGTATTCTGAACCAAAGACCCATCTGTGCCTCCTCTCTGAAAGCAATGGAAGAATGTTATCTCAACTTCCCAGGCACCACTGGCCCTGCTAAAGCAAAGCTGCCTCTCAGAAAGGAGCTGGAGATTGTAGCCACCCAGAGCAGAGCAATCCCAGCAGTGCAGGAGCAATCCCAGCCCTGCAGGAGCAATCCCAGCACTGCAGGAGCAATCCCAGCACTGGGAGCAATCCCAGCAGTGCAGGAGCAATCCCAGCAGTGCAGGATCAATCCCAGCAGTGCAGGAGCAATCCCAGCAGTGCAGGAGCAATCCCAGCAGTGCAGGATCAATCCCAGCCCTGCAGGATCAATCCCAGCCCTGCAGGAGCAATTCCAGCAGTGCAGGAGCAATTCCAGCAGTGCAGGAGCAATCCCAGCAGTACAGGAGCAATCCCAACACTGCAGGAGCAATCCCAGCACTGCTGCTGCAGGAGCAAGGGGGCTCCACAGCAAGGGAGGCTCTGGGAGATCTCAGCAGGAACCCAGGCAGAACTCAGCAGCCTGTGTTGGGATTCAGCAAAAAAACATCTCCACAGAGGAAAATGAAATTCCTCATGCTCAAAGAACCAGGGCTGCATCTTGCAGCATTAGTTGGGGTCTTGCCAGGCAGCCCCAGTGAGCAGCAGAGGGGATGGGTTACTGGAGCCATGCTCCACATGAGAAATGGGTGATGCACCTTCATGTGAGAGGCATGGCTGATGGTTTTTGTATTAGTTCCACTGAGACATATTCCACACTCCTCCCCTTGTACCTAGGAACTCACATCACATCCTGCCTTTTTTTCCATAACAAATCCTATTATTTTTTGGTGTGCAAAGCAAGATGTTTAGAGCTTTTGGAGATGCCTACACTACATCTTCACAGCTGCCAAATCCACTGTCTGCAAAGCAGGTGTTATTTTTACCACATGCTCTCAAGGAAACAGCTTCCCCGAGCTATGGTTTCCAAGAAAGCAGCCATAATATTTCAAATATGTGTGCTATCATCATGACAAGTCTGTCAGTCAGTCTGTCTGTCTTGGGAGCAGCTTTATTTTTCCTGCATTAGCTGTGCTGTGATCAGACCTGAGAGCCTCAATGTGGCAGACACTGAGTAAAAAAACAACAAAAAAAGCAGTGAAAACTCAATTCTTGCAAAGTTTTCTTGCATTAATCACAGCTCATTTGGGAAGAGGGGCTCTCACAGAAAAAAATCTGTTATTGTGATTAGAGAGGCTTCATTACCATGGTAGCCCCTGCATAAGATCTTCTTCAATGGAAAGGTGAGGGAAGAAAAGGCTTTTTGCATGAACAGGATGGGATGTGCATGCAGGGGCAGGAAACTTGTAAGGATGAAACATCAGCCTCCCTGGTGAAGTCATCTGTGGCCATGCAAAGAAAACACAAGCTGCTCCTGAATGGAAGCATTCTCATTTTTCCCCCATTTGTTCACTTTACAATTCAAAGCCTGACACAGGGGACAGCAAGTCCCGTTTCACATTGGAGTGAAATCTGAGATCCTGCAGCACCCAGGACTTTCCTCCCCTCCACAGTGCCACGAGGAGAACCATCCAGTCTGCAATTTGATGGAAAACTGGCAAAAAGTCTGCAGCCACCTTCCAGCCTGCCCCCCACTAGTCAGGAGCCCATACCACAGAGGAAGAGGGAAACCCTAGCAGAGATTAACAGATTCCTTTTCCATGCAGGCACTTTGAAAGAAAGATCTTTCCTGAAAATTCCTAAAAAAACAGGTTATAGATAGTTTCAGATTTTGGGAGATTGATACAGCCTCTGTTCAGGATTGAGAGGCACAATAAGCCTGTTGCTGTTCCCACTCTTCCCCTGACATGTGCAGGATGTAGAAGTCCATTAATTCTGCTCATCTCCAGCATTTGTATCCCAAATCAGCACTCCTCACTGTTCTCTGCTGGCATCACCTTGGAATAACCCCAGGAGTGTCATTCATCATGGAACCAGCCAGGCAAGGATGCAACACTGCTCCATAACACAAATATATTCGTGTTGACAGGAGGGAAAGCTACATCACTCTACCCAGTCTCCACGTGGGACTGGGAATGCTGAGAGCTCACTCTGGCTGAAAGGGGAAGGACACTGTCCATGGCTGATCTCACAGCTCTGACAGCACAGGATTAGGGCAAAGCAGAACTCAATTAGGGGCTGCAGTAGCCCTTGTCATTGTCAGGAGAACAAACCGTAATGTGATGCAGCGCACACAGGGACCTGCCGATGTGGACAGCTCACTGTGCTTGGCAATCACCTCAGGCTGTGATGGAGGCTGTCAGGTGTGTCAGACAACTCCCTCTGGCTGCCTGCAGGCACGGAGGAGCTGTGTTGTCCCTACAACAAACCACTTTTTATCCCATTAAACTCCCCCACAGAGGCATCGCTCACCAGACACAGCAGCTGTGCCAGAGAGCTCTCAGCAATGCACAGTAACAAACACTGCACCCCTGAGCTCAGCTCAGATGTTGTCCCAGTTTTGGCTGGGATAGAGTTAATTTTCTTCCTAATACCTGGTACAAATGCATGTTTTGGATGTAATATGAAAATAAAGTTGGTAACACACTGATGTTCTGGCTGATGCTAAGTAGTGCTTAACCCAAGTCAACGAATTTTCAGTTTTCCATGCTCTGACAAGAGCTGGCAGGGAACAAAGCTGGGACAGCTGACCCCAGCTGCTCAGGGGGATATTCCATACCACAGATCCTCATGCTCAGTTATATAAGCTGAGGGTGTTGGCTAGGAGCCACCAATTGCTGCTCAGGGACAGGATGGACACCAGTCAGCAGGAGGGGAGGAACTGTGCTGTGCATCTCTTGTTTGTCTTAGGGCTTACTCCTCTCTCTCTCCTTTCCATTATAATTACTATTTGTTGTTATTATTAGAATATTATAATTTATTTGGTTTCAATTATTAACCTGTTTTCATCTCAATCCAAGGTTTTTACTTCGTTTTTCTTCCAAAAATGGTGCAAGAGGAGGGGTAGAGTGTGAGCAAACCAAGTTGCCAGCTGGGGTGAAATCACAACAGATGTCTTAATGGAAAAAACCATCTTTGGTCCTTGTATGTGGAGCACATGTTACATCACACCAGGAGCAGCTGGAATGAAGATGTTCATTGGTATCCACTGGCTGATAAAAATGGCCTCATCAAAGCCTGGTGCATCAAAAAGCAGAATGATGACCCAGCTCACCTTTTTTTAATTTTTGGGATACAAAACCAAGCCAAAGATGGGGGGCAAAGGCCAAGCCACTCTATTTGGCTTCCACCTGGATTCATTTCTCTTGGCTCCAAGTACTGAGCACAAAATCCAGATGTGAATGTTGCCACCATCACCTCAAACTAATATTTTACCTGTGCAGAAGCAAAATTCAGTTTTGTGATTCAGCTTTGTGAAAGGGACTGAGAGATGAGCAACAGAGCCAGGCAGCCCCTGCCAGTGCTGGCTGTGCTTTTTTGGGAGCTGTGCAGTGAGGGAAGGCTTCACCCCCCTGCCCACAGGTGGAAAGGGCTGTCACTTCCACAACACTCTTGGCTAACATCTCCACTTAACCTTCTCCTTTCTTTTTAATCGTGTTACACCCTCTTCCAGGGTGAAGAAACAATCAGTCCCTGCAGCAGGACTGTGTTTTATTACTGTCTCATTTCTCCACCAAACCTACAGATTGCCCAGCTCTCCCCAGAGGGTGCCAGCGTTGCATCCCTGGGTGTTTTGGCACCAAGCAGGGCCAGCCACAGGGACCAAGAGCAGACTAAACACAAAGCATGACCCCAGACTGTAAAGGCACATGCAATTCCAGGCAGAGAGCACCAGCAGAGCACGACAGAGGTGTCAGGGCTGGAGACTGAGGTGCCCTTGCGAAGGAGCGAGGGCAGAGGGAGGAGGTCTCTGTGAATAATCACAGGTTTTTATTCCTTCCCCCAGATGCAGAGTGTCTCATAATAACCCAAAGGGTGCATGGCTTTATCTACCTTGTGCAGCTGGCAGGCAGAGTGTGTGTAGCAACATTTCCCCCTACAGTTCAACACGAGGTTCCCACCTTCTCCCAGCTCTGCACAGCACCAGCTTTGGCTTCTTTAAACCACTGAGGAAACTTCTCACTTTAGTTTGCATCTATTAAACCTGTGCATGTGTGTGGGAAACTCCTGGAGGAGGTAAAAGGAGCAGGCAAGTCAGCAGTCTGGAAAGATTAATTACTGCAAATAAATCCTGAAAAAACATACTACATTGATAGCTGAAGTGACTTCCCATTTGCACTTTCTCCTTACTCACAGATTTCTGTTGACACATTTTCTAGAAAAATGGTGATTTTTTTTTCTGCCTTACCTAATGTTTTCATCTGCTATTTGTGAAGGACATAAAATCTCTTATAAGATGGAAAAATCACTTGAAATTTCATATTTGAGAACTTTATTGGGAAAAAGATACATTCTTATATAGAAAGTTATTTCAAAGATTTTTATTTTATTGAGCACAAACTTTAAAAGAGAAACTACAGTGTTGCTGGCTGATGGGGATGATGTCCCACACTTTCTGCAAGTCTCAGGGGTTCCATTCCTGTGTCCCTTGCAGGACTTGAAGTATTCCTGAGTGGCCATTCTCATCCTGTTTTCCTTTTTCTACATTTCTTTAAACATGAGGAAACACAATAGAGGCTTTTTTTTTATTATTATTATTTTTTTAGTACCATAAACCTTGTGAAAACCAGAGCACCTTCAAAAGGGGATGGAAATACCTTTAAATGTAAATGGGTATTAAATTTAAGGCAATACTTTTGGCAGTGGTGCCTTTAAACATGGATGATGCTGCACTGACACCTGAGTCTGTAAATGCTGAATTTGACTTTTTTGGGGGTCATTTGCACCCCTGGGCAGAATTACAGCAAAGCAATGAGAGCCAGGACACACATAGTTACCTTCCATTCCTCATAGTTTATCATTTACTGCTGTAAAATGCTTGAGCTTATTTATTATCTATAAAATTGCAAGAGATTTGGAAAGGTTCAGTGCCCAGTCCTGGAGTGACACAAAGGTGCAGAGGAGGAGGAGGAGGAGGAGGAGGAGGCTGAATCTTCAACCCCTGTTCCCAAAAGCCTGCCCTGATGCCCCAGTGATGTGCAGGGGGTGCATCCCTGCCTGTCCCACATGGAAGCCTGCACAGGTGAAGCCTCTTTCCTTCCCATCCTGAGCAGGTAAGTGACTCCATCATCCCCCCTGTGGTGATGGAGAAGGGAAGCAGCTCTGTATAAACACACCTGGAGGGTTGTGGCAGCATCAGAGACAAGCCAGTCTTGCATTTTGCACACACAAGTTGCAGCTCATATGAATACCAGGCAAGAGTTTTCCTCAGCCAAGTGTGACAACTTCACACATACCCTGCCCCCCCCTCCCCCCACACAAAAACAGGTTTGGAAAATTATTAAACAGAAACTGTGAAATTGCAATCAGAAATCTGAATGCATACTAGGTCAAGAGTAGTAAATTTAGCACTGATCCCTCTGTGTTGTCCCTTTGCTGCTAATAAAAGTGTATTTAAGAATCCCAAAGAATTCAGTTTCTGGAATAATTTCTTGTGTCCTGCCCCCATAGCCATACTTAGATTCAATCAGCAGATGACACGTGTGAGCATTTCCTTGCTGGGAGTGGAAAGCTACAGGCAAAGCCTCTGCAGACACAGCTTTTAATGGATCTTCTTAGATCACTGCAGCCCTCTGCTTGGGGCTATCTGATTTTTGGTTTAAAAGCACCTTATCTTGACTTAGCAGCAAGGAATCAATTTTGGCTGCAGGTTGCTTTCAGCCATGGCATCAGACTCTGTTTGGAAGGAAGGACTTATTCTTTGTCCAAAATAGGAAGATAGTTTCTGCAAGGTGCTGCATTTGGAGGTTCATGGGGCAGATACCAGCATTTGCTGTGCAAACAGCAGTGCTTAAAGCAAGTACCCTGCTTCCAAAAAAAAAAAAAAATAAGGTAATAGATGAGAATTCAAAAAGTTTAAACTGATCTGGTTTTCCCTTCCATTACAGAATCCCTGGTAGCAATGCCCAGTTGCAATTAATCTGAACATACAATTGCAAGGAATCCCACATTTCTCCATCATGTTTTGATTTACTTGCAGGGCAGAGCTTGAAGGAGGAGCACAGAGTTAAGACCTGAATGGGCACATCTGTGCCTTCATAGATCACTCCTTTAAGAAAGGCTCAGGGCCAAGAGAGCCAAACACTGTATCAGAAACCAGGATCCCAGTCCCTGCAGTAGTTCTGCAACTCAGGCTGCACCTGCCTCACTTCCTGGACTGGGGTAAGCATCAAGATATTCAGATCCCAGGAAGAATAAAAAGAGACCTTTGAACACTTTTAATTTGAGCTTGAGGGACTTTTTCTTGGGTCTGTTGTTGTTACTACTATTTATATTTAATTTTCTACCTAAACTGCTGTAATTCTGATTATTACTGCAATGAAGTGAAGGTGGAAATGCCAGCATCCCCCAGGGCTGACACAGAGGTTTTCACATAGGTGTTGCAAGGCTGGATTGCCGGACTGGGCTCTTCTGGCACAGCACTGAAGACCAGCACTCAAAAAAAGTTTGTATTGAACTCTGGATAGGTTCATAATGTCCCAAAAGACCAACAAGGAGCAAGTTGTTCCTCAGTGTTCAGCTGATCCTCAAATTACTTCCATTTCCAGCCCACCTGCTTCCCTGTGCAGAGGGTGTGAGCACCAGCAATGGTTTCTGAGCAGTGCTAGAGCATCCCAGACACCTCAGATTCATGGTACATATCAGCATAACTATTCATGCTAAAAATGATGTCTTGGGGCAGCAATGACAGTAAGAAATTAGTCTTGCTGCAAACCCTTACCAAAGAAATCTGAAACTCTGTGTTTTAAAGAAAACAAAGCTTCAAAGCTCTGAAATCCTGCTCAGCTTCATTAGACCTGCATAAAAAGAGCACAGAATCACAGATTATGCCAAGATAGAAGGGCCTCACAAGGATCATTGTAGTCCAACTCCTGGCTCTGCACAGGACACCCCAAGAGTCACACCCTGTGCCTGAGAGCATTGTTCAAACAATTCTTGATCCCTGTCAGGCTGCTGCTGTGACCACTGCCATGGGGAGCCTGTTCCAGTGCCCAACCACCCTCTGTGTGAAGAACCTTTCTCTAATATCTGACCTAAATCTCCCCTGACACAGCCTCATGTCATTCCCTTCAAATCCAATTTCATATGCTAAAGCCATGCCAAGTAATTATCCTAAGACACTGTGGCACAGCTGCTTCGAGTTCCTGTGTGACCAGCATATCTTAAGGAGAGTTTTGCAGTGCTGTTTCTGGATGTTGCAATCACAGGAGAGCCCTGGTGATGCACAGCACACCTCCTGCCACAGCTGGGCTCCACCATCTCCTTCTCAGTGTGGGAGCCCCTCGCTTGCAGCAGCCTCTGGGATGCTTCAGGATGTGTTCCCTGCCTGTCCTCACTCCACCTTACATCAAGAACCCCACAGTGGCAGTTCTTCTGTAGAGTATGGGCAAACAGGGTCTTATTCTGCTCGTGCTTGTGCTGGGGAGGGCAATTCCAGCACAGAGAACCCAAACCCAGTGCTGCAGCCATGTGGATCAACCCCCTGGCTATAACAGTTTGGCTGAAGCCTGAAGGTGCCTGCTCAGATGTGCACAACAGGAGGCAGCTGCCAAAGCATAGGGCTGTGGAGCCCTTTGAGAAACCTTAGGGTATCCAAGACATTTGCTTAGAGCTGTTTAATAGAACCCTATAGGAGACCTATAATTTTCTGGGTCAACATCTGGAAGCTGGGCAAGGTACCTTAGGGCCCCTTTAAATGCATGCCCAGGTTTAGGTGACCTAATCCTTCATGAAGGATGAGATTCATCTTGAAGATCAAGAGACCTGAATCAAGGAATCTTCATGCAGGTGCTGAGGTGGGTTGGGGTCTCTCATTCCCACTACTGCCAGTGGACATCAGGGGTGTGACTCCACTCCCCAAACACAGGAGTCTGCTGCACTCTGAAATGCTGTAGGGTGTCCCTTCTGGACTTCAGCTGGCACCCAGAAGCTCATGGCTCTCACATGGGTTATATGTGGATGTCTCAGATATCCTGGGATGTATTGGATGGTAGCAGATGCCTAATAAGGACACCCCTGTGGAACAGGAATTCAGCATTTTCCTCATCCACACCCACACATAGACACCAAGGTGAGTGTGCCTTAATGCATGAGCCAGATCCCATCCTGAGGGCTTTTTTGTTGTTCTGCAGGTCACAAATGATGTTCCTTTGCTGCTCAGGTAGCTGCTTGTGCCATGATTTCCCTGCACTTGGGCAGTGCACAATGGGCTGCACCTTAGCCTGGTGGAGGTTTCACACTGATGTTAACAGGATCAGGAACATGGCCCATGCAAACATCAAATATAAGCCTCTGACCTCTGCAGCCAGAGGCAAAACAGCATTAATCACTTTAGAAATGCACATAAATTCTATACTGGTGCAATGTAAACGATACAAAAAAAAAAAAGATCATTTTTGCCTACTGTTTTGAATTTAGAGAAGACATAGCACAGATCACCATAAAACACTGGCAATTAATTATGTCTAAAATATGTGCTTGGAATTTTTCAAAACCTACCTGAATACAAGAACAAAAGGCTTTTCTTCCTCAAAACAAACATAAAATGCTATCTAGTGTTGACTCTTTGCTACTGCAGTCTGGCATAACTATTTCTGAATTAAACAAAATGAGCTGTGAAGCATGAATGGGGCTCAGCAGCACCTCATGCTCAGGATGCAGGAGCTTTGTCCTGTTTCAATATCCACTCTGAATTTCAAAGGCCATATAAAAATGGCTTATTGTTGGATTTCCTCCTCACAGAGGAAACCTGGAGCAGGGAAGTAAGACTGGGAAAAGAGACACAGAATGAAAGGTCCAACCAGCTGCTGAGCCAGGCACCAGTGCTGGCTTAGCTGCACTCACTCTTTTGACTTAGCACAGGATCATATCTAGCTAGAAAACATCTATCATTTTTAATATATTCTAGCTCTGTGCATTGTAACATTGAACTGCATGAACTGTTTATATTAAAGCACTGAAACACATATTTAACAATAAATGTCTGCATTTAAAGCAGAAGAGATTGGATGGCAATGGACTGAAGAACTATGGGGTTCAGATCAATACTTAATATTTCTTATGTGTTAGTTGTTTTGGGTTTTGTTTTTTTTTAATCCTCTTGCAAGTATTTGTATATTATCTTTGTAAGTATTTGGTTTTCATTCTGATATCTGAGTTAATTAAAGATCAGATCCTGCCTCCACAGCCTCTCTTGCAAGAGAACTCCTATGTGAGGCTGCCCTTCCACCAGCAGCTTTTCTGCCCATCAGCCCAGCATTATGACATCTCAGCACGTCCAAAAACACTTTCTTTAAATTGCCATCAGCCTTGCCTGAGAGGGATCAAAACACCTCAGCATCCCCCGTGTGATGTGTCTCAGAAATGTCACTTTTATCTGCAGCAGGTGAGGCCCCAACTAACAGCTTCCATGTCCTTCCAGGGGGAGGGAGCAGAGGGAGGGAAGGGGGAGAGGAGATTCCAGCAGCCATTAGCATGACTGCTCATGTGCTGAATTTGTTTTCTGAAGCCAAATTTTCCTTTGCTGACTCGGTGAGACATACCCTGTTTGTGTCACAAATAGCTGTTACTGCCCTGCCTGTGAGCTCAGAAGGGCTCACAGGATTTGGGGATCTTGGACTAGAGAGCATCAGCTCAGGCTTTGGCCATAACACTTTTTAAAATGAGTTTTTATTTGAGTTATTATAAATTAGTTATTATAAATGAGTTATTATTTGTGCTTCGTGGAAGTGTATTTGTTTTCAGTCTGACAAGTAAAGGCTCAGAAACATTTTTCTTCTGAAATCCAGTTTTCTTCCTGATGTAAAGGCAGAATGGACTGTGCACAACAGACACTGGTCAGGTTTCTGTTGTTATCCTGAAGGCACAAATGTGAGAAGTGAGAAGTGAAAACACCTATGGGTCCAAGACCCCTCTCCTCTCCCAGAAATGGATCAGTGAAAGACCCAGTGGATCCTAGCAGAGAAAATGTCCCATTCTACAGCTGCAGGGGGGAAATATTCAAAGTACTTAGAGAAGACCAAAGGGTTTGGGAAGAGTTCCTGGCCAACAGGAGGGAATGCAGACAGGCAGCAGGAGCCTGCCAGGGCACACGCCAGCCAGCCCTGGCGTGCCAGCAGCACACAGTGCCCAGCATCTCTCACTTCAGAGAATTCATTCTTCACCAGAACTTGGTGTTCTGTAAGCTTTGGGCACGGTTGCCACACCACAAACAGAGGGCAAGGATAACCCACAGCCTGGGCTGGGGCTGTGGTACCAGCACAGGAGCATAAGGGGAGATGTTGTTTCACTTCTGACTGAAAGAAGGAAGATTAACTGGGACAACCAGGATATATTTTGTGTCAGAGTGGTAAAGTGGCAGCAGCCAATCCTCATAATGTGATTTCACTGCTACTTGTTCCAGATCCTGGGGTCATGCAGCTCTGGACAAATGTCAGCTACTGCTAAAAAATGAGCTCCAAGATGCAGCCCCTGCAGTAAAACATCCTTTAAAGGGCAACCCCGAAAAGCTGGAAAACCAAAAGCAAATAAAAACAGTTGTGCAAGCCATTGCACTCATCCTCTCTTTTTTGTCTTGGTGACCAAAGGTGAGATCCATGACATTTCAACTCTGTGGGTTGGCACCATGAGACAAAAGCTGGGGAAGGATGTTACAAACCCTTGCTCTGGTTGCTGCAGCTCTTGTAGGAGATATGCTCCAGCATTAGATAAAAAGACACATTACAGTGAATGGTTATTGTCTAATAAAAATACATGTGATGGTCACCCCTGCATGCAAAGCCAGAGAGGTGCAGTAACACTGCAAAGGATCCTTCACTGCTGTGGCATGTTCCAGGCTCTTGGAAGTTGATGCAAAGGCAACAGACTGTCTTGTCACAGGACGAGATCTCCCACTGAGAGTCCCTGGGGTGGATATGGGAAAGGAAATATCCTGAGCAATGATAATACAGGCTTCACAGCCCAGACACAGGCACAGCTTCAATGTGTGTGAACTGATCCCCTGACCTGTGATTCTGAACCTTTACAGGACAGAAAGGCACCATGGAAAAAGCCTCTTTGAGCTGCAGACTTGCACATCTTCTAAGGGGAGGGAGGCAGTGAAAATGAAGGTCTATGCCAAGGTCTCAGTCATCCCCTCATCAGAGTGGTCCCAGTTTCTGGTAGGTCTGTGCAGCACACAGACACTCACTCTGGTTCCCAGGGACAGAATCAAAGGATCAGAGCATTGTTAAGGTTGGAAAAGAGCTTTAGGATCAACACGTCCAACCATTAACCCAGCACTGTCATGGTACCACTAACTCATGACCCTGAGTGCCACAATCACTTAAGTTTTGAATGCTTCAGGGCATGGTGCATCCTCCACTTCCCTGAGGAGCTTATTCTAATTCCTGACCACCTTTTCAGTGAAGAAATACTTCCTAATATCTAATCTAAACCTCACCTGCTGCAGCTTGAGGCCATTTGAGATGGTTTGCAAAGAAATAGCTCCTGGAGCATGCCCACCATGGGCAAGCACTGACTTTTTTAGTTCCTGAGCTTCTACTGAGTCTATACCACTCACAATGACTGCTGCTGGTGCAGATAAAAGTCTCACCTGGTTGATGCAGTCCAATATTCCACCTCCACCAGGAGTTTTTCAGCTTAGATAGGTCAATTAAATACATGCTGTCCTTAATCAGTAGGTATGGTGGCAAACATGGGCCAAAGTGACCTTGGAAGGGATTCTGAATTGCCCACTGACAAGATGAACCTCCCCAGCTGACATCCTCCAGTCCTTTCCCTACTTTTGTGCTTTTTCTCCATTCATTTACTGTTCTCCTCCTTCTCTTTCATTTCTGAGAAATCCCAAAGGTCTGGCAGCAAACCTGCTGCCCCTGAGAGCTTTGCTATTTTTGCATTTCTGCCACCAGGGAAGCTCATCCCATTTGGGTAAAAACTGAAATATTGACACATGAAATGCTCTAAAGGAACTTCCTCAAATGCCTGTGGGAAGTACCCTGAGCTCAAGAGCTTTATTGAAAGATGTTTTCACACACTTTTAAACCCTCCCTTGCTAACAAAAATGTCAAAAGCCAACCTGAACATACCTTTATGCAGAGGTAACACAACCTGAGCATGATTTATGAGACCAGAGCACAGTTCCCAACCCCCTTGACCAGGAATTAAGGTGAATTAAGGTCTTTACCTGGTCTTTACCTGGGCCCTGGGTACCTCACTGACAGCATGTCAAAGACAAAGAGAAGACCCTGGGTCTGAAACAGCTCTTCCTCACCCAGGCTGACACAAGGGTGCTGAGCATCTGACTCCTCAGTTTCACAAGCTCCTGATTTTCTGCTAATTTTAGAGCATTTTAGCACCTCTCCCCCTTAGGAAGCCCTTTCTTCTGACTGCTTTTTTGCTCTATAATGGGTTTTTTAAGCTTGTCACTGATACACTGCATCGGAGGAGAACCAAAAAATGAAGCTCATTGTGGAAGGTTTAGAAGGAGGGAAGGACAACAAAGGTATGATCCTGCCCAGGAATTTTCATTCCTAATTGCCTACCTAACCTGCAGTGGTCTGGAGGCAGAAACTGGCTGCTCCCAGCTCACATCCCGCTGCTCTTTGGGTGCAGATTTTATAACGGAAAAATCCAGCAAATAACAAAACCTTGGGAAGGCAGCTACTTACTGAAAGAGAATGAGTCACTGTGTTTACCCTGCAGACTGTGATGTGAAAGACAAGAAGCCACAAAAGGTCACAGAGGAGTTGTCTCCTTGCCACTTATTTTGTCTGTTCCTCCAACAAAGGCAAAGCCATCTGCAGTACAAGCAATGAAGCAGTGGTGACCAAAAGATTTCAAAAGGACATATGAAGAGTGCCAAACACTCTGGATAAAAAAGGGAGTGAACAAGGGGAGTCTCACAGCTCTTTGTGTAACCTTTACTCCGCTGTTAAGTGAGCCAGTTTATAGCAATTATGGAAAAGCCACTGATTGTATTATAAATGTAATGACATTAGCAGGACTGTCACTGTGTTTGTAGCAACAGTTGTGAAATTAATTTTTTTCTTCATTAAGGAGATCCTTATTTGCATGATTAAAATGTCAGCCCAGATAAATGCATGTGCTGGGGAATGAATCACTGAGCAAAAATGCCACCTGCCAAGCCCAGAGAATAGGACAAATAAACAAGCAGTGAGGAGCAGCTCAAAACTTGATCCAGCTCCCAGTGGGAGCCGTTCCATCATCCTCGGGAGCAGCAACAGGCTCAGAGCGAGCGCCAAGGCGAGGGGGCTCAGCCAAAAACAGCTCAAATGCTTGGGATTTTTGCTTTGGCCACACTCAGCTATTACATAAGGGAAAAAAGCTAAAGCCTAATAAATCCAGACAGTCTCTGCTGTGGTTTAAATGGCACAAAAATCTACTCCCATGAAGAGGGCAAAATATATGCTGTCCAAACTCAGTCCTTTCATACTCAAAAGCCCAGCCATGACCCCTGAAATGTGGCTGAAACCCATCAACATTATTTGCTACTGGAAGTCAGCAATATTTCCTGTTTAGCTTCAAGCTCCACTCAAATACTTCCAAATGAGATGAATCCACACCAAAATATGTGCCCTTGTAAGAAGTTCCAGGCTTGGAAACTGACTTACAGCTGTCCCCAAAAGTGCTGGGTCCCAAAAGACAAAATTGAGAATAACTGTGTGAAGATCACCAAGTTGTTTGCCTTTTTGCCTGAAGCTGGGAAGAGAAGCTGAAAAGATAACAGAGTGTCAAGGAGATAAAAGATTTTATCTGGTTTAAATTGCTCCTGATCCTGCAAGAGTATTTTCACTGATAATTAACGCAAAGAGAAAAAAAAAGGATAAGAAAAAGGTACTATTTTAAACTGAGTTACTCCTTTTAAAGTTCACAGACACTCTTAATATCTGTTTTTATCTGTTTCTCATGGCAAATTGCATGATTTGGACTTTTGTCCATTTTAGAAAATACAACAAAGAAAGTAAATTTGGTACTTCCTTAAAAATCCAAGGAAATGTGTTTGTTACTCAAAATTCTGAACTTAGATACAGCGAAAAAATCCAAATTGGCTTTATATTTTGTTTTACATCGCTTGAAAACATTAAAAGCTGAAAGTTAAAGTCACCTGGAAAAACAGAACACTTCACTCTGGAAAGGTAAGAACAAAAAACTTTGGAGGCAACGCAAGGCTGTGCCCTTGAGGAGCCATGGGCACAGGCCAAAAGAAAAATTTTTAAACCAGTGCATTTCAGTGAAATTCTATTTGAAAATTAATACCTCCTTCAAAATAACCTGTCAGACATCACCTGACCAGCTCAGGATCAGGCCATCACACCCATCCTGGGGAGCAGAACTGCCCTGCAGAGTGACTCAGTGGCAGGACAGGCAGGACAGGCAGGACAGGCAGCTGCCAGCTCCAGATGAGCTGAGCTGGTCACAGCTGAGCTGGTCACACCAGTCCCCTGGAAATCTGTGCTGTCCCCTCAGCCCCCTCGTTTTCCTGAGCAGATCAATACTGCTGGCATAAAATCCTTCTTCTGATCTTCTTCAGAGCAGAATATTCTCATCAATACCAGTCTATTGTGTTTGACTGAAAAAAAGATTATGCTCCAAATGTACTTTAACACAGAAGCTTTTTGTTCTTAATTACTCCACTGACTCAAGTCTTTGTATGCTAGAAAAATGCTAAGGATATTTCTAATATACCTCAGTCTATATGAGCCATGCAAATCATCTGAACCAGGTATCTCTTAAGATTCCATAAGAAAATTGGCTATTTTTGTAAAAGTTAGGAAAGAACTGGCAATTTTTGAGTCCTGAATACTGATTTACATGTACCAATTTATTTATAAAAAGATAAACTTCAGTCCACCACCATGCAGCACTACTCATGGGATGGAATAAAAATAAGGCAGAAGGCTCTAACCAGGAGACACAAACCACAGAATGTAGCTCAGATCTCAGGTTTTCATGAGGATGAAATGCAATAGGTGGACTGGGAGGAGACAAGGGGTTTGCCAGTAGCTCAGTCTTGCAAAGAAAAAGATGATTCAGAGTCAGAGGCAAGATAATGGTTCTTCATTTCCAAGATAACAGAGAGACTTCTGTCAGCCTCATCAGGCTTTTGTGAAACTCAGGCTGCAGAAAGAGGAGTGGACAGGAAACACAAAGTGGCTGTAAAACCAAGACTGACATGGCTTTATCCAAGACCTTTATCCTGTTTAACTTCTGCTGCTGCCCTTGCTTTCCATGAGGAATGTGTGGGGAAGGGTCAGCTTTCACAAACACATCTCCCATTGACTTGTTGCCCAGGAGCTGCACAGGTCAAACATGGCCCAATTCAGCACATCTGTGGATCAGGGACTCTCTTTCCTGTAATTTCATGAAGCCTCTAGATGAGACCCTGTGCATAGGCAGGTGTAGAAGAGGCAAAGTAAGGTAAGAATGTCATGAGAAAAGGAAAAAATGGCAATTTTTTTTTTTTTTGCCAGACTTTTGGAGTTTCATATTGAATTTCACATACTGCTCCAGCTGCTGCACCAAGAGCCTCTCCCATGGAACCCAGGGCATGGGGCTGGCACAGGGAGGGAGAGGAGGTGGAATGGAAGGTGCATGGTCACATTCATCCCCTGATGGAGTCATCACACCACCGAGGAGCTGGGGAAAGCCTTTTTGGCCCAGATGTTCAATACAGAGAAAACCCTGCTTCACACAGGGCAAAGCAGAGAGACCTTTGCTCTGAGTCAGATCCTTACATACAGGCAAGGTCTTGCTGTGGAGACAAACAGCCTTTCCACAAAGGCTCCAGGGATTCTGGGGAGCTGTTGCCTTTCCAGGTGCATTAACCCTGTGTTGCCTGCACTGGGCAGTGGCTCTCACTGAGTTCTTGTGGGGTTTTGACTGAAGCTCTGCAATGGTGCTGCCAGGGCTGAATGGAAAATACAAGAACCAGCCCATCCTGCCACAAGGCCTGAAGTGCTAAACAAGAGGGCTTTTCCAGGTTTTCTATCACCTTCTGCAACATCATGGCTTTGCACTCTGAACTCCTGCTGGGTCCACTTTTCAACCTCTGCTTCTTCCTCGGCTTCAAGCCCTGCTGCTGCTGGAACAACTGATGCTGCAGCCAGGATCTCTCTGTGTGATAAAGAGAAGTGTTTTGCCTCTGCAGGAAATAAAAAGAGCTCCAGATGAGGACTTCACCCATGTTAGACTTGGTGCTACTCAGCATCAGCTCAGGGCCTCTGGAAGAGTCTACCCTTCACCTACCAAAGTGAGTTTCTCTCAGCATAATCTGATTGCAAAATTCACCACAGAGTACATGAGGAAAAATCCTGAGTCTGAGGAAAGACTACTGACTACATGAGCTCCACAGAAGGCTTGCTCTCTCTTTCCTCTGCCCTTCCCAGCAGAATTTGATTCCTGGCTTTGGATCTTGACTTTGGTGCTTCCTGCCAAAGACATCGTCTGAATCCTCGCGTGCCCTGTGGCTCCTCTTGGCATCCTGGATCACGGGCTTGCCTGCTGGAGAGACATGAGCTCATCCTCCTCTCCTGCCTTCACAATGGGATTCTGATAGCTGCAGACCAGTTTGCATCATCTTACACTGAGGTGACTCTGACAGACATCCAGGAACTGCTCTGCACTGTCAGGGGCTCCAAGTCCAGTTCCCAGCTCTGCAGGGTCCTGGATGCACCTTTAACCACTGCCAGTCACTTTTGCCATGAATGTTATTTTTAACAGAGTATTTCAGGATGTGAGATTTGATACTATCTTCTTCTGCTGTCATACAAAGTGGTAGGAAAGCCAACAAATCCTTATTACTTATTGGTTTTCAGCTAAGTTCAAATCAATTTGTATTACAGAATGCTGGACATATGTTTAATTATTGCATTCTTCCTGACACCAGAGAGATGGAGGGATTTTTATTAGTATGTGCCATTTATGCTGAAAAGTTTTGCAGCAACTTTGCAAAGGAAGGAATAATGATGGAGTGATATGCAGGACATCAAATGATGCAAAAGAAAGCAACAGAACAGAATAAAATACAATTGGTTGAACTGCACAATATAAGGAAAAAAGGCATCAACACTCAATATGCAAGTTATTACCACTGGGTCTCTGTGAGGATGGGCCCAAGCTGTGAAGTTATCTGCAAAACTCCAGTGAAGTTAGTAAGAATTCATGAGGCAAAAGCAGCATCTCTCCCAGGTGTGTCTCCCTCTGCTGCCTGGGCTCCTTGGGAAGCCCCTGTTTCATCCACACCTCCTGTTTCTCCTGGTTCCCACTAAGTGCCCTTTCTGCATTTTAAATTGTGCACTTTGCAGTCACAGAGTTTTTCCTCCACTGTTGCCACAATGTGAGGCCCATGAGCACATTCTCTAAAACTAGTTATGTTAGGGGAAAAGAACTGTAATAACATAAAAGCTTTCCTTGACCTTGCTGAATACTTGGATCGACATCTAATTGCTAAATGTTCCATGTTTCCCTAGGGACAAAACAAACAGGAAGAAAAGCCACTGGGTTGTGAAGGCTGGCAAAGCTATCTGCCATCTGCAGAAATTCAGCTGGGCCTCCAGCAGATAACAACAGAAGACAATACCTTGATTTTCCTTGTTTTTCTCTCCCCTTACACAATGGAATATCTTCTCCACTTAGAACTTGGGTCCCTGTTAGTCTGACTGAGGACATATTTTCCTGGGACCCTGCTATTGTGAAATGCTGAAACTGATCTCTTCTGTGTATTTGTGGTAAAAGTCAACACCATCTTGAAATTCCAGACCAGAATAATTGCCTCTGGTGCTAAAAATGATCCTCCTGCTGCTTCAACTGGAAAAAGTGTTTGCAAAGCTTGTGCTGCAAGCAGACACAGTAGAGGTCAGGTATAGGCTGACTGCCTATTTTTTTGTAAAATCTCTTGATTTTGGACTCTTTACATGCATGGACCCCAGGGTGCAATGCAAGGCCATCTCTCACCTGGTCCATGTGTGAGGGTTGCAAGGCACAGGATGAAGGAGATCTCCACAGGAATGACTTTGCTTTTCCATTTTAAGAACAACTCAGAGCACCTTCTGGCCTCGTGTTGGGACAGATTCAGGCAGTTCCACTCTGGAAATAAATGTCACAGCTAGCAGCATGTCCATGTGTCCCAGGGACCTCAGTGGGAGTCAGCACTGTGCTGGACTGCCTGCCCCACACAGGCTCCTTCCCCCACCAAGGCTTTAGACCACTGCCTTAGGTTGGAAGATGTGGCTGGGTGTGTATTCTGTCACCATCTGTCAGAGCTGGGGCAGTTCTCTTCTGTTCATTGGGCAGTTTTCTTTATCTCTTCCACAACCAATCCTCCCTCCAGGAGATCTCTTCTGTCCATGGCCACTGAGTGTCCCTGCATGGCTGATAAAATTCCATCATCCCAGGGGGAGATGCTCTGCCCAGGGGCAGGAGCCAAGCATTCCTACCTGGATCCAATCTGAGCCTGGGAACAGCACAGCAGCCTTTGCTCACTGCATTTCCAGAGGAAGCCCAGGCCCATCTCCAACACCCCTGGACCTTCAGAGGAAAACTCCCCCCTTCTCCAGGATCCCTGCTCCACCAGAGCCACCCCTGGCACTGCAGGAGGAGCAGCCACCATGGAATGGGACTGTGCCACACCCTGACCCACAGGGGGTCAGCTCCTGTTCTGACTCTGTCAGCGTTGATTTGTATTACTGCATTTTTATTTTATTTTTATTTTCTTCCCTAATAAATAACTTTTATTCCTGCTCCCATATCTTTGCCTGAGAGGCCCTTAATTTCAAAATTGTAACAATTCGGAGGGAGGGGTTTACATTTTCCATTTCAGGAAGTCTCCTGCCTTCCTGAGCAGACACCTGTCTTTTAAAACCAAGACAACCACTCAGATCCTTCTTCTTTGGTACAAAGAAAACCCACTGCCAAAAGATCACCCTGGCCCTTGGGTTCCCAGGTTGCTGCCTTCTCCATAAGTAAATGAATGGCCTCACCTCACCCTCACAGAAGATGCTGCTGTGACAGGATGCTCATTCAGCTGGTGGCAGCACCCAGCACCCCAGTCATGGAGCAGAGCTCCCTGGTGTTCACCATAAAACATCACAGATATCTACTTTCAAAGTGACTTGCTTTTCCTTTTTAATTTATCCCTCTAATTTGCTATCTAAATTTAAGCTTGTCCCTTGAGTATTTCTTCTCTAGAGTCAAAGGCCAATATTTAGGGGGGGGGGACAATTGTTTCTAAAACAAGTGGCTGAAGTCGGGTTGATACTGTTATAATTACATGAGTTTGTATTATGCAGACTCAATTCCCTTTGTGCCATCCTCTAGACTGTGGCAGATGATGGCAATGGAGAATATGCTGCTGTATTATATCCTAAAATTTCAGTTTCCTGTTTTGGAATCTCACACGTCTCACGTATTCCCTTCTGGTAAATCTCTGTGCTCTGGGGAGCTGCCCCTGGCCCACGTGCTAATGAGTACTTGCTATCATCAGACCCAGCAATCATCACTGACTAATCAAAATGGGTTACAGAGCAATTAAAAGGGAAAAAAGCTCTTCAGAAGAATGCTGATGGTGTTCAGAAGCAGGTCCCACTTTCCAGCTGCCACCTGACGTGGGGCTTATAGGGGAAAACATGCAAAGCCTGTCCTTTTGTGATGCCTGTGTCCCAGCCTGGGCTCACCCCACCCACAGACCCCTGATGGACAATGCACAGCCCAGAGCAGCCACTGACACCAGAGGCTCTCACCCCAGAGGAGCTCAGCAGTGTAGGGAGGGGATGCAATGGCACAGCTCAGCTTCCTCCAAAGCAGAACCCAAATCTGGACAGCTGTGCTCCAAAGGCAGCCTGAGGTGGGGGCTCAGCTCTAGGTCTCTGTTGAAGTCAGCAAACTTTAGCTGAGATTTTATCCTCACTTTAAAGTTTTAAAGATGTTTGGAGGATAATAGCAGAACTGAGATTTTTGGTTTTTTTTTGCTTCCTTGCTTTCCTAACTGAGGCAGTGTTTTAGTGGTAAAGCTGCCACTACACCCAGGGAAAAAAATCAATAAACAAATTAGCTAAACCCTCTCTCCCAGAGCTAAAAGGAATGAAACACAATGACTTACTGTACTATCAAGTACCTAATATCAGCCATGCATTTATTCTTACAGAAATACCCTTGAGTAGGGTGTTTGTTCACATGCATCTGATTTATAGAGCACCAAGACAACCATAATGGGTAAGATATTT
The DNA here is from genome assembly GCA_013400575.1 of Peucedramus taeniatus. Classification (NCBI taxonomy): domain Eukaryota; kingdom Metazoa; phylum Chordata; class Aves; order Passeriformes; family Fringillidae; genus Peucedramus; species Peucedramus taeniatus. The sequence goes on along the minus strand of WBNO01019099.1, from coordinate 44,157 downwards.
GGGTAGGAGTCCCAGTTCACTGGTAACCTACACCAGCACCCCTGGGAGAAGGCTATGGTTCTGTTCAGACCAAGAACAATGCTTGGGTCTTCTCTGATCAGAAACAAACATATGTGGTTTAAGTACAGCCAGGAAAACAGGATTTCAAGTGACTTGCCCTAGGCCAGAAAAACACAGAAATTATGAGAAAATTGTGACTGAAACCTCAAGTGTCCAGTTTTGCATATACACCACCACCACCAAGCAATTCTCTTTCCTCTCCCTCAGCCAGGGTGAATGCATATTCAGTATTAGATTCAAGCTGCCCTGTGGCTCAAACAAGTTCTGTGCCCATGGCTGGAAACCAGCCCTGCCTGGGCCCCCACCCTGGCAGCTCTCACCAGGAACCTGCATGTGCCACGAGACAAAGAACATGGGTTTAAAATGCACAGGACACATGGCATGATTCATCCTTCCACACTGACCTACATAGTCATTTATGCCAGAGCAGGGTGGAAACAAAGCCCTTTTGCTCCTAATTTGGGAGTAAGGGCCAGCTTCTTTCTCAGCTCCAACTGCTCTGCTACCAGGCAGGGGCAGGCTGGAGGCACACAGCATCCAGACACAGCATCCTACCCCTTGTCTGCTGGCCTAAACTGCAGAGAATTTCCCTGGTTTTGGAGTCAAAATGCCAGTGTTTTACAGAGAAAAGCAGAGGAGCAGCTTAAAGGCATAAGGGCACAGCAGAAGGCTGAGGAGCAGAGGGCCCTGTGCTGGAGGAACAGCAGGGCTGGAGGGCAGCACTGAAAGCCCTTGGCAGAGCTCTGTGAGGATGCTGGCAGAAGCACTCACACCTCACATGACACTGTCAAGGCTTTCAGCCTCCTGTTGAATGAGGGTTACATTTCTCCCATGGGCTACCTGTCTCAAATGACCCCATGAAGAGAAGTGGTTCAAGACACTCGGGGTCACCATTTGATGACACAGGGGGACCCCTGATGCTGGAGAGTAATTGCCACTGACTCCATGATGCAGAAGGCATGAAAGACACTTTATTATTAGTGTATAGTATTGAGAAATCTACAGTTCTTATAGGAACAGTAGTGGACCTAAGACCTGATTGGTCTTAAGGTGAAAACCTCTCATATTATTGGAGTGCTATGAATAGTACACTCTAGCACACCATATCTATAAACAATGGTTACAGAAAGAGAGATAATAATTGCTTGAATTCTTTTCCTCCAAGATTCCCAGGCTCAGCCTGGGAGAAATTGTCTCTGTTTTTTTCTTTGACTGAACTGAGAATATCCACATACATGGACATGGAGGATTTTCTGAAATCTCACTAAAGTGAAGCTCCACCAGCACCAGCAGTAGTGGTGCTTTGTTACTAATCCTGCTTGAGCAAAGTTATACAAAAATATGGAGAATACAGAGAGGAACCAAAACCTTCTCTGTTTTATTAAACCAATGCTTTTTATTAGGTATTCCTGGTGGGAACAAAGATAAAAGCTGCAGGGGACAAAAAGTTGTCAATGAAACCTATTAGACTAATGAATCCAAGTTTAGCCTCTGTATAAACTGGCTGAAGTGAAGAATGTCACTGTCTACTCTAGGCAACCAAGTAGAAGGAAAAACCTTGGAAAGAGGTAAAAGCACATGAGGACTTTGTTGATTTCTTTTGTCCCTATACCAACAGAGGTAGTGTGGAGAGGCATTTTGAATGGAGAAGCTGCTCCCACAAGGTGCCAAACATCCCTCAAGGGCTGCTCTAAAAGCATTAAGCCTGGTGTGTAAGAGCCACAACCTGGGAAAACAGTGGAAAGCTTCCTGATTTATTGGTGTGCTGGAAGACAGGGCAGAGGGCCAGCTGGTGGAAAGCAGACAGTCCTGCAGCAAGATGCTAAGTCCCTGGCAGAATCCAAATAGGGTGTACATGTGGAGAAGAGATTCATCACTGCCAGTGGCTGGCAGCATTGATCATTGATCAGTGCTCTGAGAGTATCTGACACTGCCACATTGCACAGGGACAGCACTGATGGAGCAACATGTCACCCCACTCTGCAGTGGTGCTGCTGTCTGAGGGGTGAGGCAGCTCTGCCCAGCACAGTCACACCCTGCATGTGTCACAGCAGCAGGGCCACAGGAAAGCCTCACATCTGGCACGTTGCTCTCCTTGAAAGATGAAAGGGTAAAAGGCTTGATTCTGTGATTAATAGCTGGGAGCTTTCTGGCCACCAGCTTATCTGTAAGGTGATATTTCACTCTCTGCCTTTTTAGCTGATTGCTGCTGGTGCATTTTAAATGTGTGTGTTAAGAAAACACTCCCTGTTCAGGCTGCAGCTCTTTCCCAAACTGAAAAAGCACTCTTCACAATCCTCTCATGGAATCCTTGCCCTGAGTATGACTCAAAATGAGCAAACAGTTGTAGTTTCACCAGAGAAGGAGCAAAATTCCAGCAAGTAACAGCTTCTTGGCAGTGTTAAATGTGCTTCAGCACTGGCAGCACTGCTCTGCTAACAGCACCAGGTTCTGCAATGACTACACTGGAGTACCAGTGATCACCACCCTGAAATGAGAATTAAATGGGGTTGCTCTTGCAAATGTCAAGTTAATGTGATGTTGGGAAATATGCTTCAACTGATATGCCAAGCCCTCCTCTCCCCATGTGAAATCCTCTTCCTAATATGTATTTCACCCAGGCTGAGCAGAGATCACACCTCCCTGTGGGTGAGCAGCAGCTGCCTCTCCCTGTGAGCCTTGTGCCACACTGCCAGACACAGGATTGATTCCACCCTATGTGATGCCAGGAGAAAGAGGCTTAGTGGCATTTTGCTGAATATGTCATGTTTTCCTCCAAAAAGATCCACTTCCTCAGTGATTTTCTCTTTTCCTCAACTTTTGCATAGCTTGCTTTTTCTAAAGTTAGCAAGGGAGCTTGGCCTGAGCCTTAACTCTTTCCAGCCCCTTTCCACCCCCAGTCAAATGTGTGAGATAAAGGTTTGTGAAGCCAAAGCAGTGGGTCCCTGCTTCCCTGGAAGTGTTCAAGGCCAGGCTGGATGGGGCTCAGAACAACCTGGTCAAGGGGAAGGGGTCCCTGCCCATGGCAGGGGGTGGAACTGGATGATCTTTAAGGTCCCTTCCAACCCCCAACCATTCTGTGGTTCTGTGATTCTGTGTTTAAACATCAGTACAGACACAAGGGCACTCATCTTGTTTGGACAGCTGAGTTGCAATGGATTTCAACAACCAACCTAGGATACTTCTTCCAAGGGTTTTCTGTATGCTTAAAAGCAGATTGCAAGAATTAAAATCATCTTAGAGCTAACAAATCAATAAGAAGTAATTGATTGAACCACATCAATTCTCACCCTGCATATGCAGACAGACAGTAGAAGCTTTTGCCTGCATCCATGGAACTGAAAGATGCTGTGACACTTATTTCAGGGTTTTCACTTTTAAATGCCCACGACAAATGGTGCCAGTGAAAAACAGGGCAAAGAACTGTGGTGAACTTTGGGATGTATCAGGAATACAGCTTGAGTCTTCTGACTGATTTAAAAAATCTTAAGCAACACAGACAGCAATTACAACTGTGCTAGAAACTTCATTCCAATACCAGAAGAAATCTGCAGCACCAATAACATTTTTGAAAGCCTGTCAAATCATTTTCTTAGTTTTTAATTAGCTTCTGCAGGAGGTTGTGGCTTAGAGCTTGGAACAGAGAGCTGGGAGTAACAACATCCAAAGTCTATTCCCAGCTGTGGAAGTGACAGGAGAGGTGGCTCTGGGCCACTGGCTGCAGCCCCCTGGCCCAACTTCCACAACTGCAAAATGGGTAAAATCATACTCACTGCTCAGGGACAGTGTGAGACCTAATTAGAAGTTTGCAAGGAGCCCACTGGTCCTCCAATGAATTGTGTGGGGGAAATGAACAGTATTATCATATGGGTAATGAGCTCTCACAAGACAGGGACTCCTTTGTTCAAAGAAACCAGCTTTTGCAGCAGCAGCCAGGATCCAGCAGAAGTTTATTAGAGAAAAGTAAATGTTGTTCATCTCTGTGTAACTGAGAATTTATTGCTTTATATTAGGAGGATTTATCTGCAACATATTGCATTCCTCAGAGTTTCTACCTTTAGGGAATGACTTAGGAATAACTCCTTAATGCCTAGTTTTGTAATGAAAATTAACTTTAGCTATCTTATGAATTGTTTATCTTAAGTCTACACAATCAGTCTGATTATAAAAGTCTAGTGTTATTCAAAAGACTGCAGAATCTCAGGTGAGTAGATGAATATTGAAAAGATACCAGGGACATTCTGCTTTTCTGATTCTGTTCCACTCATGTGCCCATTTCTCATATGAAGAAGAACAAGAGTGTAATTGTATTGCAATTTATTATTGTCTCACAGAAGAAGCAATTACTATATGTATACAAAAAGATCATTAAATATTTCCACTGGTAACCATGAATCATGCCAGAAATATATTACTATCATACTGTACTTTCATTACATTCCCCAGAAGAAACTTGGTCAACAATTAATTCCAGCAACAGCACAAGGAAATAGCAAATAGAATATAATTTTTTCAGTCATCCTTACTTGCAGATTGAAATGAAAAATGATGTGACAAGAAGCAGCTGAAAGATGGGAATTTTTTAGTTAGCAGAATAATCTATGCAGAGCTGAGTGACTCTTGGGGTGCAGCCACCTGAGTGAAATGTGGGGCTGTGTTGATGCAGCAATGAGTCCCTGCAGGCTAAAAAGGTGAAGCAATCAGTCCAACCCTCTGGTTTTCACAGCTGGGAAAAAAAATAAACACTGACATCCCTCCTCCCACCCACACAATGCCACCTGTACCAGCAGCTCAAGGCAAAAGCCCCAACAGCTCCAGCACCTTGGGGTAGAGCTCTGTGTGCTCACAGTCCTGACCAGGACACAGACACCCCTGAAATATTTGGGGGTGGTGGTAAATGGTTCAGTCACTCACTGCTTTGTTTCTCTCTACTTAAACTGTATTTTCCCTATTTTTAATGCCTTCACCAGTGATGACAGGAAATGCCAACAGGTTTTCTGTGTGACAAGAGGCTACATGCAGCATTCCTACACCATCCCAGCCACAAGAGCACGTTGCACAAACAGTGCCAATGTATGACATTTATGAATTATGTATGAACTTTATGTTGCCACAGGGCCACGGCAGCCACCAGCCCAGCAGCACCAGCCCTGTGCCCTTCCTGCAGCACCTTGCATCACCTCACTGCACTGGACTGCCCTGTCTGCCCACTCCTGTGGCCTCTGCCCCCACAGCCCCACCACTGGGACCACAGAGAGGAGGGAGGCTGCAAAGAAACCACTGTGGCCATGGAGAGGCTGGAAAGCAGCCACACACTGCTTCAATTCCCTTCCCAGGCAGGCAGAGCATCTTGCCTTCCCAGAAAAGTGCTAACCCAAAATGTCTGTGGGGTCAGTGGCTGCACCAGATGAGTGGGAGTGGGGAGGGGAGGCAAAGGGAGTCCCTAATTCCAAGGTGGGTGGTAGAGTAAAAGAGGAGAGAATGGCACCAGAGAAGAAACCCCTGAGCCTCAGAAGGAGAGGAGGATCATGAAGAGACCCACAACAATGTCTTGTGCCCCAGCATCCAAGAGGCAGCAAAGTCTCCAAGGCCCCAGCCTGCCAGAGAGGGCTCCTGTGGCTCAGGGGAGAGGCAAAGAGCAGGAGAGGCACTCAGGACATTTAGGAGAGAAGCTGTTGTAGTTAATCAGTGGAGACTTAATTATCACACCCAGTGACAATGCCCACTTGGTTGCAAGATGTAAATCTCTACAACTTTTGTGGCAGAGAATGGGAAAACACTATATTTTTTTCACCTCTGAAATGTTAAGAGAAGCAGGACAGCTTTGTAACTCTCACAGCCAGATTACTTAACAAGAAACTCCAGGCAGTTATGAAACAGGAATAACACAGAGTGCCAGGGCTCCCGAGGTTCCACATGCATTAATCAAAGACAAGTCAGAGCGATGATAGCACCACAGACATCCAGTGAGCTTTGCTTGCAGGTGAAGACACACATGCCAGCAAAGTCTTCCCTCTCCACTGTTGATTTCCAGAAGATTTGCAGTTTGCAAAGTAAAGCTTGTGGCCTTTCTCTGCTCTTCCAGGCTACATAACCACTCCAACAATGATCAACATGAGGCCAGTTTTGCATTAGCATTTCAGCAGAGTTCAGCTGTGATCTTCCTTATTTTTTTGTGTGTGTGTATTTACAATTGAATTCAGCACCTGCAGTGACTGCAGCCCTCTAGCAGTGTGTTTACCTTGTGTATGTCCATCTGGTGTACATAACATGCACACCTGATAGAGGGAAAGCTTGCCTGGACTGCTCCTTTAGTTTTCTTTTGGAAGGAATCACAAGACAATCAGAGGGAAGTCAGCTTGATGCCACTGTGATGGCAAAATCTGCCACTTCAATGTGGATAACAAACAGAACACTGCTGTAAAAATCCTGACCCTTCGTGGCAGGGAAGAATGATGCTCTGACTCCATGTTATCAGAAGGCTAATTTATTATTTTAAAGTACTATATTATGTTAATGAAAACTATACTAAAGAATAGAGAAAGATACTTACAAAAGGCTAGAAAGATAATAATGAAACTCGTGACTCTTTGCAGAGTCCCCGACACAGTTTTTGTGACCATTGGTCAGTGATTGAAAACAGCTCACACTGGAGCCCAATCAAGGCTCATCACTTCAGGCAAACAATTCCTAACACATTCCACATGAACAAAACACAGGAGAAGTGAATGGGATAAGGATTGTTTTTCCCATCTCTGGGCTTCTCTCTGCCTTTTGCTTCTCAGGATAAAATCCTGAACAAAGGAATTACGTTCAGTGAAATATGAAAGCCACAGAATACCTTTCTAAGTGAGTTGTAAAAAGTGGAGGTGAAAAGTTCTGGATCTACCTCCTGTTTTTATCATTCATTCATGGAAAGTGTCCTGTTTGTCCCAAAATTAAGACAGCAATATCCACTTAGTGTAGCAGAGAATGCAGCACAACTCTCCAGTATGACCAATACTTAAATTTCGTGTAATCTTGTTTAGATTCAGGTAAATGTAATGGGATCTATTCCAGATTAACACAGGCATGAGCAAAGAACTGGAGCTTAAGCTGAAGGCCTCAGGGTCCTTCTTTCTGGATCTCTACAGCTGTTCTACACCTCAATCTGGAAGATGTGATGAAAGTCAGCTACACAGCCAAAACAATGTTTCCTCTTTGCAAGCAGTTACTGCAAACACTTCAGCAGGCAAGCATTGGGTAATCCCTATGACTCTGCTGATGTTCTGGCACATCTCTGCTTGGAAAACAGAAAAGTCAGCATCAGAATGATTTCTGCTCTAACAAAAAAAAAATTATTTGCAGAACAGTTCTTGTAACAAATGTTTTAAAGAAAAAATGAGCAGGTCAACAGATGAAAATGTGAGAACATTTCTTTTACAGCATTTCTAGCCTTCCAGTTAGTCTGCTTTTGAAATGAAATGATATTCATCCCTGGAGATCTTTCTTACTACATTCTAGATCTTGAGAAAGACATATTTTCTGTTGCTAATAATTCTTGCCTTTCCTTGAACTTCCACCCTCTGTTCTTCTGGCATTAATCATGTCCTCATGCAATGTTTACCTGATGCTTTTTTTTATTACATATTTTTGGGACAGTCTGGGACACCCACTGTCTGTTCTTCTAATCTGATGCAACTGCTTGTGGTGTTCAAAGAACATGGAGAGTGCTGACAACAGCCACCCTAGATCAAAACAAAGCTCCTGCTACTCCAGGGTCTGACAATGGCCAGTGGGTTAAGAACAGCACAAGCTTGCATGGTTTTCCCTCTAGAATATTTTTTTTCAGCTTCTAACAACCTCTGTTTTAGGAATTTCATGAGCAGAAATGTTGTTTTCATATTTAGGGTGTACGTTTCTTCTAGCTATTTGTTTTATCCTCTTCTCAGTCCTTATAAACAACACACTGCAATAGATTGTAGGTTTCAGATTCTGTGGTAGACAGCTAAAACAAGTAATATTTTTATTGTTATGTAAGTGGAGTCTCATCATCTATGGTTATTTCATGCCTAATGAAAAGAACAAGACTATGCTTAATTATATTCAGATTTACAGAAAGCAGTTGGGATCTTCAGGTGTGGGTACCGGTGATTCAGTAGACAGCTTCTTCCCCTGAGTCATTAAAAACATTGCCTCAGCATGTGAATATTGCTGGAAGTATCAGCCTTAACACTGAATAAAAACACAAAGTTCTCAGCACTCTGAGACTTTGAAAAACAGCTCATCCAGCTGGAGTGTTGCTAGCTTTAATTTCCTTGGCCTGCACTGCTGAACTGATCTTACTGATGGTCACTTAAATGCTCAGGTTTTGTGCTCAGCTGCCACATGGACTTGCCCTGTTTGGTGACTGCACTGCTCCATCCAAGGGGAAGCCATTTATGAGGAACTCTACAGAGCTGTACTTGCAGACAAATTACTGTATTCATTAAGATCTCACTCCATACTCGGTTTTATGACTTCAGCTCCAGCTCTAATTACTGAATGGATTGAACAAGCTAAGCACTCTAGCAACCTGTTATTAAGATTACCTGAAAACACAGCTGAGTCTGGCTGTTAGAGGTGTGACCAACTTTGTTATGGAAAAAAAACTCTAAATGAGAGCAGCTCCTCCCCTTCCATCCAGTCTCACCTGACCTCTGCTGATCTGTCACACCCTTACAATTTTAGCTGAGGAAGATGAAACTACAGAGGAAACCATGAGTTATAAGTGATTCAGTACCAGGAGAGTAGGACAAGAGGAGGGTGCCCAGGTTCCTTTATTTGTGTGCTCTGCACAGAAACTCCTCATTTCTGTCACCACACTGGCCATGCTCTCTAGTTAGCCTTGGAGTTGGTTCTGTCAAAGGAGAACACGTCTTTATGAGCCCCTCCTCTCCTGCTAGAAAGTGACTGACATAAAAGCTGCTGCAAAGCTGGCAGGAGATCAGTTTGCTCAGCCAGGACTTGCAGTGTCACTGACCACGAGCACTCTCACTGCAGTGGTGTCAGCCCAGCAAGGGCCAATAAAATGCTGCTGCCAGGGGCATTTGATTCTTGCAAAAATAGGTCATCCAGGAATCCAGGCTGCCAGAAGCACACACAGGCAAGTAAACAACTGGTGGATGTGCGTGGCAGAGTGAGGAAACATCCTGAGAACCAGGGCCAGGAATTCAGTGGGACAAAGAACCCTGCTACCCCAGGATTGCAATTGCTGGACTGAAGTCAATGTTGAATATGACCAATGACATCAATGCAGGACTGGACTCCTGGGACATAATTCTGCAAGGCATCAAGCATTCACACTGCTGAGAGTGCTGGCCTTCCTGAGGAAGCCCAGGAGTTTTGAAGAGCCTGAAATTTAAAAAAAAAAGCTGCTAGTGCAGGTACTTAGTGAAAATGAAAGGCCCTCAAAGACAAGGATGCAATACATGAGTTAATTACTTCTCATCTCCTTTCAACAGAAACATAAATTACTGGTCTGACGAATTGCAAGATTGCAAGAGCACAGCTAAAGATGAGATAATATCTCTATTCAGAATCTCTTTGGAATATTAAAAGATAGAGATAACAAGGCAAATACAAATCTGCAATTTTTTTTTCCAGTTAAACAAAACAAATTAGATCCTTTTTGTTGATATCACTTTAATGAGGAGTCTATTATTTAAGCACCTAAACATTTAAAGTTTAACTGATGACCTGCATTAAGACCTAAACTCACTACATTCTAATTATTTAAATTAAATACAAGTTCAAGCAGTCCATGTTGGCTGCTGAAGGTGAAAAGGAAAACCATTTTGCTGGGAAACACATGGAACAAGATCTTGCTGTAGCCATGGCCAGGTTTCAGAAAGAGCAGCCTTGCCTACAAGCACAGCGAATCAATCTCCCCCAGTTCCCTACTAACTAAATTAAACTAACTAGTAACAAACTAGTTTATTTAAAATTGGAAATCTCTCCTCTGCTGATGCAAGGAGCAAAGAGGATTGTTTCCTCAGCTTCTGACAGCTGAGGGGCTGGAGCATAAATAAACTCAGTTTATGCCAAGTCAGTGTGGAAAGAAGTGTTGTTATCTCCTTGCTGCTAGCAGCAGGACTGGCCATGGCAGCAGCCCACAGAGGCTGAGGAGGGGCCTCCACACAGCTGTGAGTGACACAGATGATCTGCTGATGAGCTGGAGGGAGCCCTGGAGCTGACAGATGTGCAGGCAGCACTGCTGGGATCAATACAGGCTCCTGCTCCAAAGTCAACTTTGCACGTGGGGAATGAAGCGAGGTCAGTGCATCCCCAGCCTGGTTAATCCTCAAGCCAGACAAGCCAAGCATAGATAACTGAGAATTGATTTCCCCATTGAAGCTACAGATAAATGACTACAGGCTCTCCATTCAGCTTATGATCTACAAGGAAAAGTACATATTCTAATTATTATCAGTGATAGAGAATTATTTATATTTTTGTGAGGAAAAAAATAACATCCCACAAAAAATAACCAACACAAAAGATAATTAAGTGGCCTGTTTAGGACATGGTTTCTTGTTTGCTGATTTGAAAAGCAAAGCAGTGCTTCTGTGATAGATAAAGAAGCCTGAGCTGTCTCTCAGAATAGCATATCCAGCATAACTTGACACAGATTAATGGGTAAGCAGAGAAAAGTGAATTTACCCTAGCTTTGAATCCTCCCCCTTTCAGCCTTCTCAGGAGATGGAATAATATCTGGTGGCATTATCAGATGGACTAAATGAGGAAAGGAAGTAGGAAATAAGTTTGGAAAAACTATGGCTTAGGAAGTTTGCAGGGGAAAAATTATGCTTACCAGCAGACTGGGTCACTAGTGACACTGACACTGATATTAGGGTTTGTTCTGTTTGCTCTTGGCCTTTAGTTATATATTGAAAACCTACTCCATGGAAATGTGGACCTAGGAAGAAGAGAAATTTTATGTGTGTTAGTTTGGAATAAAATACCCAATTTTGGGTTTTTCTCTTGAGCAGATGAGTCAGGAGATCTGTCCCTAACAGCTGTCCAGAGGAGGATAAAGCTTTGTTTGCCTTCTTGAGGTACTCACAACAAACTGCAAAGCAACTGCTGGAGACAAATCAAACAGGATTTTGGCTATTGGGACCAAATCTTTGTAAAAGACCTGATCTACAAATTTTATACATTAGTAAAATGTCAGGTTTTCCCAAAAGAGAAGATTGATCAACTCTGCAGCTGTGGGTTTGCACACAACAGAACCTGGGCACATCCATGCAGGTCAGTATCAGTCTGGGCAGTAAAAAAAGCCTTTGCAGCTGCTTTACCAAACATCATCACCTCAAGCCTAGGTCCAAATTATTTTATTAATGCTTGGTTTAAGCAGAAGATCTCATCCAGCATTTCTCTAGGGCAAAAGGCCAACCATGCTTGCACTGCTCATAAATACTCCCTGTTCTTGCACTACTGCCAGTCTTTTTTCCATGCTGCAGAACAGCCTTTCAGAAAGATTGAGTGAAGTTGTTTGATGGACAGTATTACAGAAAATTAAGTTTTTAATTATTTTTCAGCCAGTCTATATCTGTTCCTGAGGAATGGTTTATTGCAAAAGCAATGACACGCTCCACTGCCTGGGAAGAGTTAAAGACAAGCTGCTGTGCAAGTTTGCTCCTCAGGAGGAGTGTGTGCCAAACCACCTTCTCCCAAGCCTTGTTCTCTCTATTCCCCTGGGAAAGCCATTGATGGACATACTTCACCTTCATGAAATATGAAGGTGAACTTCACAAACATGAAATAACTTCCCAACATGAAATAACAGCAGGCTTTATTTCTGCAGAGACTCCAGATATGTTATGCAGGCAAGAACATTAAAGATATGCCACTAATTCTTACATTATTTATTATAGTGTTACATCAGTTGAATTAAAATTAAGTTGAATTATCTGTAAAATGTACATTTAGCCCAGACTAAAATATTCATTCCAGAAAAAGGAAGTATTTTAAAAAATTGTAGATTTCCTTTTTAATTCAGGAGAGTTTTTCATGAATGAATCTTCTGGAACAAACCCAAATCTTTGCTTTTCCCATTGAAATTTATTGGTAAAGGGTATTTCCTAATACAAAGCTGAACGTTGATGACCTCTCTGAGCAAATCAAGTTTCGGACTTTACACATGATTGAAAATTTCAAGTGCAAATTTACCTTTTTCTTGTGAGGAAAGTCATTGGGCAGTTAGATATTTCTGGCTGGTGGCCAGTCCTAACACCAGACACTCATGACAGAATTTCTCTTGTGAATGGACAGCACTTTGCTTTAGCAGATCCAGGCAGATGAGCAGAAGCACAAAATGACACATTCCTTCCCCAGACTCATGAAAGCTTCTCTGCTACTTTAATGAGTCTTCAGTAGCATCCCAAGACCAAACAACAGAACAAGTTCTTCCTGTCCAGCTCAGATAAGCATTCACAGGACAGTCAAGGAAATACTTATATAATCCGGGTTAGAAAGCTTTGTCCAAATCTAAGCAAAACCAGATGGAAGTATTCAGAAAACATGGTGTTGGTGTGATAAAGGTCTGATGGAGAGTCAGAAATGCCCTGGGATAGTCACACAGAAATCCCCAGTTTCACTAAATGCAGGACCCAGAGAAAAGGCAAGACTTGAAGGAGGAAGTAATTTCCACGGGCGGCTGCCAGAAGATGAGGCCTGGGTGTCATGGTGTTGTGATTACAGCTTGTTTACACACAAGGAACAGGAAAAACACTGTAGAGAAATTGTAGGATGGGTGATCACAACATCACAAGGAAGACTGTCTGTGTGTATTTAGTTTGCTCACCAGTATCAAACTGAGGAAGGGAAGTCATACAGTTTTTAGCCTGTTTTCTTAATGAAAGGAGATTTATTCAGCCTTGCTATCTTGATTAGTATTCACTTTCCTACTTGTCCCATACATTTCAAACCACTGGACAATTTTAAAAATTTTTGCAGCTGGATAAAGGTCACTATGAAATAAAGTTCAAGATGTTTTCAGAATGAATACAGAAAGGAAAAACAGAGTCATTTGTACTATTTTTATGAATTCCAGTTATGCACGACTGAAGGAAATACTCAACACGAGCTTACAAGAATCCACAACAGCGTGTGAAAAGATGCCAACAACATGAAAAATTATACTCAGTTTGCCATCAGTTGACAAAAAAACGGGGTGAGTGAGCTCATAGGGAACTACTGAGCAGATCCCTGGTGGAAGGGCTGGGTGGTGACCTGCAGTGAGACACGCTCTCCACGCAGGGAGGGCAAAACAGGCAGTGGCACCACTGACCTCAGCAAGCTCCACGCCTCTGCAGCTGCTTTTCCTCACCCACCACACTGTTCACAGGGATGGATGAGAAGTGGATTAGATAAGAGAATGGATACAGCCAAACCTGCAAGGCAACCTGTGCTGCCTGGGTCACGGCCTCCAGCTTCCCAGAACGACGACGTGAGGAGATCCAGGAGCAGGCTGCAGGGACTGGCAGTGGGATTAACTCTGCAGGAGCAGAGATATGCCTGACTACCTGGTCAATGAATGCTAGCTCAGAGGCAACCTGAGCTTCAATGCTCATGTCAAAAAGGCAGACAAAAAGCTGTGACTGGCAGTAAAGGACGGGGAGGAGTGGATGGCTGCACTGTGGTAATCAAAGGCTTTTGCAGCACAGCTGGTATCAGTGAACTCAGTGGAACTGGTGACTAAGCAAGATATCAGGTGGTGTAAGAGCATCAGAGTTTGGCCTTATGGAGGTGAAACTCTAAATTGTCCTTATTTGTTTTTTGAATACAAGAGTAAATAGTTGAACCCTGAAGAAATAGAGTGAGAATTTCAAACAAGACAAATAATTGGTAATGAAATAAAACCCTCATATACTAAAGTTTTTTTCTTAGTCCTACAGACAGACTCTTGTTCTGTTCAGGTGTGTGTGAAGCAATGGCTCTATGAGACTGTGCAAGTCTTTCAAGACTAGCCAGGGTAAATCCATTCCCAGTAAGGTCCAGGCTGTGACAGCTACAGATAAACAGAAGCTGGACTAGGTCTACACAACAGCTCAGCTGTGGAGTTCAACTTCCCTTCTCCTCATGCCACAGCCATTTTTAGTAACCTTTGTTCAAAGAAAGGCTCAATTACCTGTTAACAGCCTCTTCAATGATAAATCTTTAGAATCTGCTTATATGTGTGTGGATATTTATAGTGTACTTTGGAGCTAATGATAACATATGTAGTAGTCACCCCATAAGGTTTATGCAAGGTATTTATTTTATATATACAAACACACCTTCCATGAGCACCACAAGCTTGCAATTTTCAAAACACCTTTAGGTATTTGGACCTACTAATGTTCACTTAGGCAATTTCTACATCTGTGAAAAACTTAGCCTTGATAGCCAAAGGCACTCTGGTAAAAAAAAAAAAAAAACCAAACATTTTATTAACAGGGCTAAGACCCAGTGGAAGTCCAACAGTTTTGAACTTGCAATCAGTGAATAAAGCAGAGTGAATAACCCCATGGTTGTAATCATGCTGGAAACTATAGTCCATCTATAATTACAAGTAAATATGGCCATGACAGTTAAATTAAATCTACTTTATATGGGCTGACCATAAGAAGTGGCCTCATACATATCAATTTTAATTAAGCCTTTACATTGCTGGGCTGGTGTAAAAGGCCCTTTATGTCAACAGGAGTCCAGCCCTCTTTGTCTTCTGTGCATGCAAGTATAGCATTGCAAATATTTACCCAATTAGACAGTTAGCTCCACCCGAGTAGGAACAAACAAAAACAACTGCTCACAGCATTCCAGAGACACAACACAGCACAAGAACAGATTTCTGCACGCAAACACAGGCAACCAGCTAACCATGGAACAGCAAAATCAGCAGATTCTTAAATGTTAAAAGATAGGGGTAAGTTCTCTTTGATAACCACAAATCTTCGTGCTGCTGATTCAGACATAGGGGAAGTTGTCTGGCTGATTTTTCCAGCTGAGATTCCTCCAGTGCATGTGAGAAAATTAAATACATATTCAGTTGAATAGATGCCCAGACTGGCTGATGAGAAGACCAATAGCTTCTCAGATGGATGCATAGACATTCTGGATTCTCAGACAGGACAAAAAGCCATTCATCTTGAGATGTTTTGTATTGGTTTCTTCTGTTTTCTCTGACAGGGTCATTGGATTTTATTCCTGGTGTTTTCTCTCTCTTGCCGGATGTGGGATGTTATTAACCAGCAACACCCAAGAGATTAATGCCTGTCTGCCCTGAGATCTTTCTGCAATCACAGTCTGCAGCCTCTGCAACAGACGTGAAGGCACCAACCTCATCTTTACAAATGTCTCGAGCACCTGACTTTGTGAGGCAATTCCCAAACAAACCTGGGCAAACAGTGAAACCTGGGTGAGTGCTGCACCAACAAAGAGTCTGTATGATAACAGGGTAGAAACATATAGCTGCCCTCTGACCTCACAGCTTGAATCTACCCTTCCTTCCCTCTAAATAAAGAAAGCAGAAGCTTTTGCTAAAGTCAGATGACAGAAATGGGCACTCCCAAGGCCAGCCCAGGCAAACTGGGATCTCAGCAGCCTCTGGAGGTTACTATTTCCCCCTGCTCTCTCCAAGGGCAACCAAAAGCAACAGCTAATAACTTCAGCACCATTACAGGCATTAATCTGAGCAGAGTGGGCACAGTGCATGATCCTGAACCAAAGATATTGTGATCCAATGTGTTCTAAACTTCTTCAGCACTCTGCATAAGCAACATCCAAAAATATGCCTGAATAAGCAAGTGAAGCTGGCAGCACCCAGCTCAGATCAGTAACGAGGTTAAGTCTGCCTAGCATTTGATTTGATCTGTTAGTAGTAGCTGTAAAAACAGTAAAATGTACAATGGCATATTTGAAGCTACTGTGTAAGGTCCAATCCTGCAGTAAAAGAGTTACATTAGTGTATAGCTAGAACAACTGAGCACTTAATTAGTCCTTTGAGTTTGCATGCAAGTGGCCTGATCTCATTATTACAAGTGTCCTTTTATGAGTAAAAGCTGAAGGGTTTGGCTTTACATAAATACATTTTTCAGCATAACCTAGCTTCAGCAGTTTCTAAAGTATCACTCCAGGCAAAGTTGTAGGCTTTCCATATGTTGCACATTTTTAACTTAAAGTTCAGCTTGGCAATCTGAAACCACGTCTGACAGCAATTTTTTTCCACCAGGGTACAGTGAGCTGCATTTAAGAGCACTGATGTAATCACTGACACGGGAAACTTAAGATTTTGCCTGAAAAGCAGTAATATTTACAGTACTAATCATGAAGTAACATGTAAGCCAGGTTTCTACACCACATTATGCACTAGCACATGTGCACGTTCCCTCTCTGATGCTTTTCCTCTGCACTGATCTTCCTGGTTGTATGGGCAGCTTTATAATGGAAAGATTTTCTCATTATCCTGCTCAAACCCAAGACAGCTCCCTGAATATATATCTCAACATATGATGAGGGGAAAAAAATCATAGGTAGGTTAGCTCCAGTTTTCCCATTTTCAGGATGGTAGCCTGGAAGAAGCACTGGCAGTTGTCCTTGTAGATAAACTAACAATGTCTTAAAGACCTCTTTTTTCTTTTTTTTCTTTTTTTCTTTTTTTCTTTTTTCTTTTTTTGTAAAGCAGTGTGAATTGGGCAGAATCATCTGATGTGAAAAGCTCTGGAAGAAAGTGTTCTCCATATGAGAGGAAGAGCTCTAAAGCTCTTGGCCCTTGTGCTCCTGAGTTGAAGGGACATGAGGATGTTCAGATATAACCAGAGTTTGTGATACTGAGTCTATTCCTGGTAGCCACAGGTCTGCTATTTATAGTTATTGCTGTGGTAAGGACAGAAAAGCAAGGGGCAGAACCAAGGATTTCTGATCTGATTTAGACCTTGACCATCTCATCAGACATCGGGGCTGCAGCCAGCTCTCCTAGGTGGGAACAGTCCTGCTCTACAACGTGAGGAGAGTTTGGAAAATGAGGATGCTGCAGAGCTCCTTCCTGTCCTCTCTAACTACTCATTCCAAGCTGAGTACCTACAGTGTCACTGCTTGTCTGCCCCACTGCAACACCATGAAATCTAAACCCTGAAGTAAGCTGGAGTACCATTTTTGGGGGGGGTTTCATGTTTAACCCTACAAACTAGCATATGAATTCCAGAAGTATCTTCCTCAGGCACACATGACAAGAGTAACTGGGAGGGTTTCCTGCCTCAGAGGAAAAGTGCTGGAATTAAGTGTCATAAGAAGAGGGATGTAAGAGGAAGACAGTTCACAATGCAATCCTTGAGAGACATTCCTTTTTATCCTATGTGGGAATGACTGAGTCCAAAGTCACCAAACAAGTGAAAATCATTTAATCTTAAATCAACCATAGACATGCTTGCCTGAACATGAACCTTGGAGGTGCCTTTTTGCAAAGGACTGATGTTATGTAAGGATTAGTGATAGAAATGTACCTAGTCTTCTTCTTTATGCAAGCAATTTTTCCGTCAAGAAA
Source organism: Peucedramus taeniatus (assembly GCA_013400575.1). Taxonomy (NCBI): domain Eukaryota; kingdom Metazoa; phylum Chordata; class Aves; order Passeriformes; family Fringillidae; genus Peucedramus; species Peucedramus taeniatus. The sequence continues at coordinate 26,552 of WBNO01019099.1, read as the reverse complement.
TAAATGCATTTACCAGACAATATTCCTCTTCTTTGGTGGTTTATCATGATATTTCTGTTTATTTCACCCATTTAGTCTCTAGTCTTTAGTCTAACATGACTTGGACTACAATTATAAGACACAGGCCACCCCCTCAGATGACACTTGAGTAGCTACTCCTTTAAATACAGTCAATAATTTTACCCTCAAGGAAACCTGGTCCATAGTGCCCTGCTTTTTATGTCACAGCTAATGTTAAAAAAAAAAAAAAGATGGAAGCATCACTTCTAATCAGTATATTTAAAGGTCTGGACATAGTATAAATAAATGTATAAATGCAAATATAGAAAGATTAGAATATCAACAATTTTAACCACACCTGGATAGAACAACTTGCCTCATTAATGATGCTCATGCCAGCCTCACAAACCTACTGTCATCACCAAAGAGGTAACTTTTTCAGCAACATAACCAACAAACAGTATTTTTTCTTAATGAAGTTTAGATTAAATCACCACTTTGAATACCAAGTATGAACTCACTGAACTCTCTGCTACATAAATATGCAGAACTATGAGGATGAATGAAGTCAAAAGCGAGGCAAAGGCACTGCCTTTGTGTCGAGACAGAGGTTCATTGACAGGGAGCCAGTGCCCACAGCTGCATGTGGGATGTTGGTTGGCTAATTATATGATAGTTGTTACACGGATTCATAGACATTTGAAGACTGCAGCCTGCATGGAGTTGTTCTTTCTGTTTTGTTCTGGTAAAAGAAAAAGCAGCTAGAGAAACATCAGCAATGAAACAAAAAACATTCAATTAAAATTTGTCATATGCTCACTACAATATTATTAACTACACAAAGGCAGGGCTTTGTTCGGATATCTTAGGGTTTAATTTCCATGTTCAGACTCCAACTATCGTTCCTCACCCTCAGATTATGTAAAAGCAGCCAAGTTTTTAAGCTCTGCTCACTGTGGATGACTCACGTTATTATACACTAACCACCAACACACTTTGTTTTTCCCCTTTGTTTTACATGCCTGAAGTGTTCTGGCTGGAGTTTGCCTTGTTCAGAGCTTGTACATTCTGCATCCTGCCTGTTGTACCCTGTAATCACCCCTTGTCCTTCTCCTTTCAGCTTTTAATGAGCTCCTGCAATCTCACAGAACCACCCTACAAAGCTCAGCATACACCATTTACCTCTCAGGGGTTCTGACCTCTGAGCAGGAACCAGGACAGAACAAGTGGTGTCCTCCAGGGTCCTCACTGGGACCAGTGTTATTTAATGTCTTCATTAATGACACAGACAGAGGGATTGGGGGCAGCCTCAGCAAGTTTACAGGTGACACCAAGCTGAGTGGTGCAGTGGCCACACCTGAAGGACCTGCATGAACTTGAGAAGTGGCCCACAGGAATCTCCTGTGGTCTAACAAAGCCAAGTGCAAGGTGCTGCATCTGGGTTGGGGCCACGCCAGTAACAATCCAGACTGGAGGATGAAAAGATCAAGAGGGATTCATTTGGAGGTGCTGGTGGATGGAAAGCTGGACATGACCTGGCCATGTGCACTCACACCCCTGTCCTGGGCTGCATCCAAAGCACCAAGGGCAGCAGGGAGAGGGAGGGCATTCTGTCTCTCTGTTCTGGTGAGACCACACCTGGAGTGCTGCATCCAGATCTGGGGTCCCCAACAGGAAGGACATGGACCTGTTGGAGCAGCTCTGGTGGAGACCACCAAGGTGATCAGAGGGATGGAGCACCTCTCTTACAAGGAAAGGCTGAGAGAATTGGGATTTCTCAGCCTGCAAAGGAGAAGCCTTCAAGGTGACTTCATTGTGACCTTCTAGTACCTGAAGGGAGCCCACAAGAAAAATGGAGAGGGATTTTTTACAAGAGCCTGGAGTGACAGGAAAAGGGGGAATGGCTTTACCTTGAGAGTAGGTTTAGATATCAGGAAGAAATTCTTTATTGTGAGTGTGGTGAGACACTGGCACAGGTTGCCAAGGGAATTTGTGGATGTGCCAGTCCTGGAAGTGTTCAAGGACAGGTTGGATGGAGCTCCAAGCAACAAGGTCTAGTGGAAGGTGTCCCTGCCCATGGCAGGGGGGGCTGGAACAAGATGATCTTCAAGGTCCCTTCCAACCCATGCCATTCTATGATTCTATGATCTGCAGGCTTTGCTGCAGGTTCCTGAGAATTCACACAACTACACTGGAGACCTCTGTTAAAGCAAAGAACTCAGGATGACAAACTGCTGCTGAAGTTGAAAGATTTTTTGAACCCTTGTACGTAGGGTTGGCATGGGGAATCAGACAATGAATGTCACTAAATCCTTTTATGGAGACACAGGAGATTAAGGCTGAGCATATGACTGGGAAGGTTTCTATTCTCTATATCAATAGGAGAAAGTCTTGAAGGTGAATAAAGTCATAAAAATCTCCAGTGAAGCAGAAGGAGAGCAGTTTTACACATAAAACACGCCTTGCTCTGTGATTCTCCACCACTGCCTTTTGAGCATTTAGCAGCAGACAGCTCATGTTTTGATCTGGTTTAAGTAGGGAGAAAAAGAAATTGTCCAAGTATCCTGAGCTTCCCACATAAGAGGCCCATGAGGCAGTCCTCGTGAGGCAAGCACATTGTCAGACTGCAGAACATCACAGAGTGTAATGCAGAAAGTGTGAAAGAACAGGTGAAATTATTTATTTATGTAATGAGTAGCAAGGCTGAGTACTTAGAGATTCTGCTGCCTTTGCTAAGGGATGAGATAAAAATAACGATGTCATTAATCTTACAAAGACATGTGAGCACTTCTTTCCAGAAATAACTGTTAAGCATAAAATTTCAGGCATTAATCAAAGCATGCTGAGGCCTAACCTTCTTTAGGATTCCAAAAAGAAATGTAAAGCAACAGGACTGTAAAGCAACACGAACAAAAGGAGCATTTAACCTTGATTCTAAGTGGGTTACTTTGGGGAAAATATGCTCAGGGACAGGTTATTGACTAGTTTAGATTTGCACTGAATCAGCTGGTTTTAGCAAAGCTGCAGCAAGTTTTACCCTCTCAGAAGTTGGTCTCTGTTGTCTGAAAGAAACCAGGAGGAAAGAAGGGCACCACCACATGATATCATGAATATGAAAAAAATATATATAAAATATTCAAATAAAATATTCTGCAGGAAGTAGCAAAAGAGGCATACCCATGAGGAAAGGAAAAACACAGGATAAAAAAAATTGCTTAAGAGGTTCTTTCAGGAAGGAAAACTAGCAGATGCAGCACAAGGGAATGTAAACTCTGCCCAAACACTGAAAATATGGGCAACTTTCAGGGGGAGACTTTAAATACAGAAAAATATTTTTTCAAATAAAGTAGAGTTGCAGCACAAGCAAGGATGAATTATATTTGTTTCCCATAAGCCAAGTCCAGAAAGAGATTTCCTACAAAGATGAATCATTTTATCTCAGATCCACAGTCAACAGTCCTGCTGAGAAATTTCAAAGTGAGTGATCTACCAAGAAAGAATATTTCCCAAGGAATGAGTTCTAGCCCTTATTTAGAGCTGCTGAAGGTGTTGTTTAGTGGTCTGGGGATGCAGATAAATTGTCTGTGTCAATTCAAAGCTCATACACAGTGGCCATGAGGGGAAGTGTTAGGTCTGAATGTGATTTCCTGAAACAAACCAAACATTTCTGCAGAGGAACCCATAAAAAGCTGACAATGTATCAAGGCTGTTTTCTCTCAAAATAGTTGACTGAAACTTTTTGTGCAGATCCAACTGGGTCAGAAAAAAAAAATCCAAAAACAAACGAAGAAAGAGAAATATACTGTGTCTTAAAAAAATCTGACAGAAGAATCCAAACAATTTTATCATATTAAAGTAAAATCAAAAGCTGTTTCAGTACAATAAATAGAAACAGAAACTGAGTATTTGCAGTTCCATGTACAGAGGACACATATACCTTGGTTCAGCAGTAAAGTCTGCAAGACATTACTGGGGTGATCCCAGCTGGCATTAAGAGAAAAATACTGGGCTCATCTGTCACTTCCAGCACTGGCACTAACAATCTGTCCAGTACATTTTCCAAAGGCTCTTTGCTCAGTAGGATCAGCTATGCTAACTCTTTCCATCCCAGCTAGAAATGAGCAGAGATCAGAAGGAATAGCCATATCCCAGGTTCATTTTACTCTTCTTTATATGCAGAGAAGACCTTCCTCTTTCTGTATCTTCAACTGATTTCATGTATTATTTGCTGTGTTTATCACATCAGTGAAAGACCACTGAACCACCACTGAACACAGATCCTGGACCATCGTTGTGCCCATCAGGGGCATGGCTAACAGCTGTCCTTAAATCCTCGGTGCCATCACTTGGGAAGCCCTTGGGTCCTATATTCCTTCCAAGTGTCATGATGGCACACCTCATGCGAGAAGATCTGCTGGTCCAGTGAGCCCAGCTCATAAACACAAAGTCCAGCAATTCCTACTGCATACACCAGCTTCCCATGTGTCCTGGAGAACCAGCATCTCAAAAGGGAAGCCTGGCAGTTGAGTCTTGCTCTGGGTACTCATTTTTTGGGGTTGAATTCTAAGATAATGTACAGCTCACACTGACAGGCCTCTTCCCAAACCCTTGCAGAGTCCAGAGGGTGAACTTGTATTTAACTGGGTTTTTGTTATTTTAGTCTGGGAGGATTGTGACCCGAGCTTTGCAGTGCTGGCAGAGCAGCTGCTCAGGCTGTCAGGGACCAGTCAGGAGCCTCAGATCCTCTGGTCACCCCATGGCTGGTCGCTGACGCAGCGTCTGGCTTTGGCACCATCATCTTACGGAGTCATGGGCTTGGCAGGATCCCCTTACACCATTTTAGAATTATGACAGAGATCACTGATCCCTCCGTCTTCAGCAGACGCCTTCAGCCTTCCCCGTTACTAACTGCCACCTCCCAAAGGGACACGCAGCAGGCTGGGCAAGCACACAAGGGTTTGGCTAAAAAGGCCACCGACACGTGGCCTTAAAATGAGACTGGGGAGATTCAGGTTAGACAGTCGAAAAAGAAAAAATCCCTTTTAGGGTGGTCAGGCATTGGGATAGGTTGCCCAGGGAGGTGGTGGAGTCACCCTGGAGGTGTTCAAGAGGTGTCTGGAGCTGGCGCTGGGTGATGTGGCTTAGTGGCTTAAGGGCACTGGGTTCACAGTTGGACACGACGATCTTAAAGGTCTCTTCGAACCTTCACCACTCTGTGATTTCATAACAGCGTCACCACCGCCAGCATCCCCATCCCTCCACCGCCCTCCCCTTCCCGCCCGGGGGCGGCGCG
>WBNO01019099.1:1661-19467 GCA_013400575.1 Peucedramus taeniatus | reverse complement strand
CCTGTCACCGGCCCGGGCTCTGTCACCGGCCCGAGCCCCACCGAGCCCTGTCACCGGCCCGAGCTCTGTCACCGGCCCTTCTGCTGTAAATTCATTGCCAAGGCTTCGAATTCGCTCTCAGAGATAGGTGTACAAATGTGCTTGTGGTACTTCTACCAAAAAGTCTAGAAGTTAGATGCTTTATTACGTATTATGCAGTGACTTAAAATAACATGATGATGTTCTACGAGACAATATATGGTGCATGATAATCAATTTGAAAAGTCACCGGCCTGGCCCCCACCCCTGTCACAGGCCCGAGCTCTGTCACTGGCCCGGGCCCCACCATGCTCTGTCACCGGCCCAGGCCCCACCATGCTCTGTCACTGGCCCGAGCTCTGTCACTGGCCCGAGCTCTGTCACTGGCCTGGCCCCTGCCCGGTGCCCACTGCCCCTGCCAGCTGCCTTCTTGCTGCTCCTTGCACCTGTCACCTGTCTGTCCCCTGTCACCTGCCTGCCCCTTGCCCGCTGCCCCCATCACCTGCTTGCTCTCAGCACCTCGCCTGCTGCTCCTGTCACCTAATCATCCCCTGTCCCTGTAACCTGCCAGTCCCCTGCCCGCTGTCCCTGCCTGTCACCTGCCTGTCCTTTGCTCCTTGCCCACCCCTACCCTACCACAGAAGGCTCAGGTCACAGTGTGGCTGTCACAGCAGCTGGTACATACCTTGTGCTTTATCGTTCATAACCCCCCTAGTCCATGTCTAGACAAAACAAAGTTTTGGTGAAGGTTTGGAGGATTAAAAAGGAGTTAAATTTTGGGGAATAAACCCACTGTAATGGTTTTTAATTTGCCGTGAAAATACTTGAAACAGCTCCTGCATGTTTTTGTTTAATGCAGTTATGTGATGTCTGTATCACGCAGTGAAGGGGATACAAATGATAAACCACAAACTTGAATGAATAATGAACTGTGTTCATTAATGGATGAACATTAAAGGTTTGTTAAAGGATGGCCTGGGATATTCTCCAATGAGAGTTCTCATAGTCCTGTCACAGTTGGATTAAACTTTGGAATTTAGCTGTTATCATAAGGCAAGAGTCCTGGTAGCTGGCATCAGAGTAATGAAGTTGTTTCAGAACACGTCTGTCTCGGAATAGTATGTTCTGTAGCCTTCTTAACATAGGATTTATTACTCTTAGGAGTTTAAGGGATTAAAAAAAAGAGAGAGAGCAGGAAAGGAAATTAATAAACACAGAAGTTGCACTCAGTAAAAGCAGCACATCTAACCCTGGAGTTGGTGACAACATAGGGAGATGCAATCCCTAGAAGAATTAAACTCTGGTGTTCTTGCCAGCAAATGAGATAACACTAGCCTGTGTTTTTCTTCTGTAACCAACTTTCAGACTGATAAAGGCTGGAAAATGCTTTATGGAGATAAAAACTTTGTCTGGGTAATCGTATGAGTAGCTATTTTTCCCTGATATAAATAGACTGATGGCAGCTGCTTGTTTAAGTTCAGCTCTGCTTCTGTTTGGTATCAAAATTCATCTGACATGGACAGGAGCCCTGGGCTGACTTACAGCCCAGCAGAAGGAGAGAAAGCAACTCTGCTAATAAACTTTTAAGTCCAGGCAAATATTTAATTCAGGGCCTGATTCACAGCTGATGAATCATGTTCATAAAGCTGTCAGCCCTGCACGTGAGCAATGAACACAGATTCCTCTCCTCGCAAAGCTTTTATTGTGCTTTGCTTTTATTGGTACAAGCTCAGGAGGTCAAATGACAAATCTCTTTAAACAAAAGAAGCTTCAAGTCAGACACCTTAACAATGCAATATATATTTAAAGGTTCAAAGAGAATGCTGCTTGTTAGAGCGGGGTTTTCACTTCTCTAAAGTAGAAAAGCTGGGTAATAATTGTGTTTTCTTCATCAGGCTCACAGCAGTGTGATGAGCACCTTGCTGCTTTCTCAAGCACTGTGCCAAGCTAATACTTAATGATCCTGGAGTAATCCTTGCCTAGCAGCTGGTACAAGTGGTGTTCCTTCTCTTGCAGCTGTGGTTGGCCTGCTGTACCCCTGCATCGACAGCCACCTCGGGGAGCCCCACAAGTTCAAGCGGGAGTGGGCCAGCGTCATGCGCTGCATCGCCGTCTTCGTGGGCATCAACCACGCCAGTGCTGTATCCTTCAGCTAGTGTTTGCTCCCTGGGCTTGCTCTGTGCTCATCAAACTGTCTCTGCCACTCGGGTCTGGGGGAGGATTGCCAGGGTAAGGGTGGTGCTCCTGGCAGAGAAGTTCTGTGAGACCTGCTGTACGCTGCAGTGGCTACTGTGAGATGTGAAACACAGCTAAAGTGTTATGGAAGGGGAGAGAGACTGACATCTTGTATAGCTGCAAGCATGACAGTGTAAGTTGTGATATTTTAATCTATATCTTGTCTACATCTAAAAGTTAACACAACTAACTAGTGATGTGCTAGTGAGAAACACAAAATAAAAGTGTTCTTTATGTTAAAATATGGTGGCTTGAGCAGAAAACCTAAGTCAGCTGGATTACCCATCAAAATCCATCAGAGTTAAATGTTTCAAAATGTAGCATATTCTCTAGATGCTCAGTGTGATAAAAATTGATGTTGACTTTGCAGTCATGCTCCAGTCAGAGTTAACAAGAGCTATGATCTCTTGGCAGGTCTGAAAACCAAATCCTAAATGTGTTGTATTTAAAGACAGAGAATTGTGCTCACGAGTTCTCTGTCTTTCAGTTTCAGCAACAGGATGTCTGCAGACTTAAAAAGGACTGTCCTTAACATCTTTTTCCAGAAACTAGACTTTGCAAACAACGTCCAGCTGTCCCTGACTCTGGCAGCCTTATCACTGGGGCTTTGGTGGACATTTGATCGTTCAAGAAGTGGTCTTGGACTTGGAATAACAATAGCCTTTGTAGCAACATTGATAACCCAGTTTCTTGTATATAATGGTGTTTATCAGTAAGTTAGCTTCTAAAATACTATTTCAGTTCTCTTGTCTTAACTAAAAGCATGGGTGCACATGAAGTGGAATTTAGTTGTTAACATATTGGCACATTCTTGTAAGAAAGATCTTTTGTTTGTCTAAGGTAGTGGTCCAGTTGTTCCAAATGCCCAGACTGAGAACTGGGGGTGGAATGTGGGAAGCACTGGGATTGGGATGTGTGTTGAAATGGTAACACCTCAGAAAACTGAACTTCCACTGGCTCTTAACAGAGTGAATTTCTAAACTCTACTGGCTAGGACATGGGGGTTTAGAAGCTTATGAAGTTTACAGACTTAATTTGGTCACCCAATTTTCATCTCCTCTGTTGCTGCTATTTTTTTTTTTTGTTTCTGCCCAGGGAGACAATTCTGTAGCATAAGAGTATGTAAGATGATGAAAGTTATTAGTCTCTAACTTTCTAACTTATTCCCTTTTCTTCACTAGGTATACATCCCCAGATTTCCTTTACATTCGTTCTTGGCTTCCATGTATATTTTTCTCAGGAGGTGTGACTGTAGGAAACATAGGACGCCAGCTGGCTATGGTAATTACTGCATAATTAGTAGTTTCCTTAACAATCCAAATGCCTTCCATTGTTGTTAGTCCAAGAATAAACTATGCCTTGAAGGGTATGACTCACAAACTGTCAGAGTTAAATAGATGTATTCCTAAGAGCTGAACTGTAAGCAGACAACCTGTGTTGCCAGTAGAATGGGTATTGTCTTAGTAAGTGTTTGAATATCTTTTGTATTTAACTTTTTCCAGTGGCAGCCTAAATAAGACTGGAATCAGTACATTGCTTCTGCTCCATCAGTATTTATAATTAACATTTAGGGTAGCTGGAGAGCTGAGACACTGCTGGGCTTTCTTTAATTATTCATGCACAAAAGTATATGTAGGGAAATGTCCCTATATAGCATCAAATTCCACTGCTCCAAAATCAAATATTCTCCTGCTGGTTACTTCAGACATGATTCAGGTATCACTCCACATATAGGATAATAAAAATTGCTGTCTTGTTTGCCAGGTTCTTAAGGAATTATTTCCTTGTGGCACATTAAAGACTAAACCTGGCTGTGTGTTTGTACATCAGCCTAAGGCTTGGTTGTGAAAAGTGTTTTGACACTGATGAACAATAGTAATTAATACTGTGTTGATTTAACTTCTGTCTTCTTTGCTAAGTTCTGTATCCTGGAAAACATCCTTCAAGTTAACTTTCCTAAGGCTGCTGTGGTTTAGGTGCCTTCAATTTTTACTGAAGGAGGGGCATTTGAGGGTTTTTTAAATACAAGTTCACTATACTCCTTTCAAATCTCACTGGTGCATACAATCTTCATTTGGGTTTATTTAGGACTACATGTATAGGGGTAAGAGGAAGCATAATTTCTCTTTTTAAATTTGCCACTCACATCAAGTGAAAACCATACATTAACTGAATTCTGTTGAAGCTTTGGTATTGAAGCAGCATCTCAAAATAAAATTATAGTTGGTTTTATGCTACAGTTCTGTATTTCACACAGTGCTTCCAGTTGCTCTGCTGCTCCTGTTAGAAAGCAAAGGAAGGCAGCCTTAAACTGGAAGGAGCTAAAATGAATTTAGACACAGAACTTTTTTCCTTTGCTGTTGTTTCATGTGACATCTCACCTGAGTGTAGTTAAAATCAGCCTGGATCCTGCCTGCAGCTTTCCTGTCAATCTTGCCATCTTCCTTATAAAGAAAGGGGAAAATTGGCAATGCTTTTATTCAGGTTATTTAGAGGTGTCTTCTCATGTGTTTTACATTGCCATTAGTTAGTCAGGAAAAACTTGGGCAAGTGCAGCATTTTCATAGGAGCACTTCTGCAAGTAATTGTGGAGCATTCTGTGCTGGAAATCCCAAGAAGCAGAGTCTGTAATTCAGTCAACCACATCTGTCTTCTATAGAGGTAATTCAAAAGTCCCAGTCTGTTTTGTCAGCCATTGTGGCTGTGGCAGGAAGATGGAATGTAGCATTTTTTTAACCCATACTTGAATGAAACAGTTATTTCCCTAGCTATATTGTGCTGCAGTCCCTGAGCTCTATGCTGCAGATATTTTTTGGGTTTCTCCAGAATAGAAGGTGGCACCTGTGGAAATTAATGGACTAAAGTTGCTTTGCTTCTTCCTCAGCCCCTGTCTAGCTTTTCCAGTTTGAAATGAAAAGTGTACCTGAGACATCTCCTCCCAGGCTGATAAATGTTGGCTGGGAGATCCTTGCTGCTTTCCAGTCACTGGATTTCAAGGGAGCTCCCATGTTCTAACAAAGTGCAGTGTGACCTTTCAGCAAACCTGCTGTTAGCAGAGACTTTGGGGCTTGTTGGGATTTCTTTGCTACCAGCTTGTGGATGAAGTCCAATGTTTTCTTTTAGTATGTTTTATAGCAAAAGAAGAGTTGAAGGTGCTGCTGCTCTCATCAGTTCTTTCTGCTCATTCTGACACCTAGAGCTGCTCAGTCAGTGCTCATCAGCTGGGTTAAGTGGGTGGCAACACTTCATCTTGAGTTGTAACCATCTTTCTCAGCATCTGACAAATTAGGGTGGTATTCAGAACTTGGGCCTCACAAATATCTATTGTGTGCTAGTGCTAGAGGCTGGAGAACTGAGAATGCATTCAGTACTTGAAAATGTATTTGCATTTTGACCTTAGAAAGAGAACGTTACAAGCTTTGTTTCAAAGAAAAATTGGTTAAATATCTTATAGTGACATATTACTGCATTCCATACTAGAAAAGGGAGTTAGGAAGAAATGAATAAGTCTCTGATACCAGGCTTTGACTGGAAAATAAAGTAGCTTGTGGTTAAAGGCAGTTTGAAAAAGGGCTGTTAAAACTGAATTACTGTCCATTAAGTGAAGCATTGAGTACCTTCTGCTAAGAAATAAACTGAGACAGAGAGGAAAGATAACAAGTCTTATAAAAAGCAATGCAATTGGCAGATGGATTTTTCAGATGCACTGATTGAGGCAACACCCATAGTGATTTTTTTATTTTTTTTTGTCCACAGTTAGGGAGCATGTCCTCGTTAATCTTTTAAAAGAATCCATGCTCTCTAGGTCATTGTCAGCCTAACTGGAGTTACTTGACTATTTAATAATTGAAAATACTGCATAACGTAGTCACTTATCAGATGGCATTAAAACCTAACATGGTTTGATGTTTTTTATCCATAGGGTATTCCAGAGAAACCACACAACGACTAAGCCTTTGAGGAACACCCGGTGCCAGTGTGAAAGCAACTTTATGAAGATGTGTTCCTTTATAAAACTGAAGATTATTTAGAAGAAATAATCTCTTTATGGGCTCACTGCACAAATGACTTGTGGGGGAAAAAAATGTATCCACTCTTAGAATAGCCAAGTGAAATTAACTGCTTATCTTGAAATCTTACCCTGATTTACCACATAAGCATTTGCATATGGCTGTTCTCTGGAAGAGTTTAACATCAAGTGCATACAACTGTTCAGGCTCAGTGGCAGTTTTCCAAGTATTAGATTCCACTGTAAGTTATTGAATCAGCTGCCGTGTTTCAAAGCCTTGAAACTGAAATTTAATTACAAGCTCTTGTATCAGTGCCCAAAGGAAGTAGATCGATGGTGCTTAACAATGATGAAGTATGGTTTAATAGGAATAGTATTTATCCAAATCTTTAAAAAATAGGGTTATTTAAAAATAAGAGTGATCGAAACAGATTAAAGGCATTGCACTAATGCTTTTAGGAGTCTTATGAAGGAATCATGCCCTTACTTGTAATGCTGCATTAAGTTTCTGTCTTTGACGGTGGAGAGGGTTTGAGGAATGAGAGGTTGGAAGCCTTAGTTTGGAATTTCTAAATTACTTCAGTACCAGAAATGAGCACTGGAGACAATCTTGTTCAGACGTGAACCTTGATCGGGAGATTCCGACTGGAAATTTCATTACTCCTGAGGCTTGCAGTTAGATTTGCAAGAATCAAGCTCTGGCCACAATTCAGTAAGAAATCTCAGTGTGTGTGACTACCCCTGCTTAATATTAGACACCTGCTTCAGTGTCTCACCAAAGGACACCTTAAGTATCTCAAATGTCCCTGAAAAAACATGCATTCCATGTCATTGCTTGGCCATCAAGCACGTGCCCCCAAGTTTTTCAATTTGTCATTTCCTCCTAGAGCTGTCCTTTGAATCCGTGTTTGGACTGAAATGATTAGAAACAGATTTGGACCTCAAATGTGATTGAAACTGTAAGTGAAGAACAGCAAACAGCTTGTTTTCTCAGTTCAGTTTCTCAAAGAGATCACTACTTGTTTTTACACAACCCTATAGAACTTGCAATCTGTGATTGCCTTCTTAAAAACAAAAAGTGCTTATGTCACTACATTAAACATTTGGTGTTTCTTAATACATAGTTCTGGTGAGCACAACGTATTCATTTGATAGCTTAGACCACAGGAGACCTAAATAGCAAGTATTAGGTCTTAAAAGTTGAAGTGCAATGTACAGTAAGTCTGAGCCTCAAGTTCTCTTCAATATCGATCATTTCTTATGAGAGATTAAAGAGAAAAGGGTTCTGAGTTCATTTCAATGCTGCATGGAGTCAAATGGAGCAATAATTTATTTAACTAGTAAAGCTAGTTTTGTTGTATCTTACATTGAACCCAAATTTTTAGAAATACTCCAATTTTGTGGTTATGGTGTACTTGTAAACTTTTATGGATTTGCCTTTTTGTATTATGCAATTTTTTTTTTGTTGTGTTCTTTTCCAATCTTATATGGCTTCAGTTATAGTTAGAGGCTTCAGTTAAAGGTTGAACCATCAAAATAGAAGTTGAGGCCAGGTCTCTGTTCTGGCTGTTTTCACTCTTCTAATGGAATGCTAGCAACAAAAGTTTAGCACAAAGTCTATACTACAGAGCAGACCCCAATTCTAACCTTGCTTTGGTGTAAATCAAAAGTAATTTCATTGGTATAAGATCCTTCCTCAAATGTTCAAAACCTAAATAATCAAATTTTATAGAACTACTTGAAGAGATTGGGATGGGTTCAGCTCAGCTGTTTAAGGAGCTGCTGCCTTGCTGGAGATACAGCTTTGTAACCATCTTCAAACCCATTTCAAAATGTTATGAAACCAGATGTAAGTAAAGCTGGCAGTGATCTCTATGGATATTTGATGGAAAAGTATCTCAGATTTATTTGTAAAGACTGAAACTAAATCTGTACCTGTTAGAAATAATACAGCCAAAAACGTAAGTCAAAAGTTCATTTTTTGCCAATACTTCTGAGTATCTTAACCAAAGTGATTGAAGTTTGGAAGAGGTGGGGAGGGGAGTGAAGAAAATTTGCACTATTCTGAATTTGAACACTTAAATTCTCATTCTTACTGGTAAGTTTTCAGCGGTGTGTTTGGTTTTACACTTTTTTTACTATTAAAGTTTTAAGATCAAACCATGTTTGCCTTGGATTCTCTGTGCTTGCATTATGCAGGAATCTTTCTTGAAAAGGACAGTTGTTATGGTTGCATAACAAATCCTCAGTCATGCATATGCAGTGGTTAAAAAAAAAAAAAATCCTAAACTGAACTTGGCAAGATCCAGCTTCAGCATGGGTTGTACAGTTGAAGAAAAACAGCCTTGCTATTGTAGCAGGAAGGCAGAGTAAGTGTGTCATGGTTTTGTGACTTAAAGTACAGAATCTTCCTGCCATTGTCTTCCAAAATGCTGAAATTCATAATCTGAAACAAAATATGGAGGGGGCAGGGTAAGCATGCCAATTCCTGCTGTGGTTTGTTTGTCTGCAGCAGTGATCACTAAAGTCTGAAGCATCTTGAAGCGTGCAAGCTAAGAATGAGCTGCTAAGGCTAAGCAATTCTAATAGCAGCTTGCAAATTTAGACCAAAAGTCTTCAATTTTACTGCACTTAAGTGTCTGTTTTCGACTTCTAGAAGTTACTGCATTCTCAGTGGAAACAGAATGCCTTTTTGGTCAATTTTTAGTTGGCTTAGCTGAAGAAAGCTTCATTGGGAATTTCTTAAATATTTTAGCTTAAATAGCCTGTGTTTAATTTCAGTGTAGCTGCTGAGGAGGCAAGTGTTAACAGCTCCAATCTGATGGCCCACATTCTCCAGGTACATTGATTTCCCTGAAACTGCACTCAATTTTTGTGAAAGCTCATTAAATACATATTTTTATGTATATGTAAAAATATATATCTTATATACATATATATATGTGTGTGTGTGTGTATGTATATGTATATAAAAAGGCTGTGAGACACAGCCTGGTCTTGGAGAACTGAAGTGTGATGGTCTCCTTTTGAGTCAGGAACAGGTGTACAAAGTTCATAAAGGAAAAAAAAAATATTCTTCCCAGCAAGTGGGATGATTTGACGTGTGCACATTCCTGCAGATCCATCCTGTGGCTCGTGCAGCCTTTGGCTTTAATCATGGGGATTTGCAGGTGCTAAATTAGCCACAGGAGGGCCCATAGTCTGTTCTCTGAATGCAGCAGGAACATATTGAGATGAATAATGAAATTAGGTCTCAATTGCCTTTACTGCACATCAGAGTAGCTCAAAATTCATGAGAACAAAGCATTACATGCTGGACTAATTGAACAAAGCATATATGTGGGAGCTTTTTGAGGGTTCTGTCTTGGAAACAGGTGAGAGCTGTGGGTGATAGTGAGTTCTTTCAGCTAAAAGGCCAAGAAAGGCTCCTACAGATCGATAATGGTGATTTCTCTGGGCAGTGAAATACCACAGGAGTTGCCCCATACATAGTTTGGAGTCATCTCCCTGTGTTTAAATTCTTACATTGTGCAGTAATAATGTTCTGCCTGCATGGGCTGCAGATGGGGACAGATGAATTTCATATTCCATAAAGCCAGGGTCCTCATGCCTGTCTGTGTGACAAGAGAGTCTGTGGATTGTGATGATGCTTCTGGCCTGCTCCAGTTAACTTTCAAACACAATTCAAAGTACATATGATAATTCCTATGAATAATGCACTACTACCCAAAAACACATAAAAGGTCAGAGCTTTACAGAGTTTTACTCAGTGAATTCTTTTCTTCAGGTGCAAATTATGCCTTCTCTATTTCATTGTCTTGTTTGTGTGTTCAGTAGCTTGACTGCTATTATACTTTTATTAAATATCAGAGAAGTGCTACAGAGGTTACATAAACTTTCTGTGTTTCCTAAGAATTAAAACATCAGCTACAAATCAGCAGAAATTAAACACAGCCACAACATTTTCTCCCAGCTCTGTAGCTGGTATGGGGCTCCCTCTGGCAGCCAGGTGAGTGTCCCTTGGGTATCCCTGCTATGGTTTGGGGCTGGGAAAGGGAGGCTGTGTGCCTCTTACTCATATGAATGCACAGGGAGTTCATCCTTTTCTAGGTATCTTAAATAGAGGCCAAAAAAATTAAATTAACCTGGACTCAGAAGAGAGTCAAGATCACATCCAGTGAGGGCGTGGGACAGAAAGGCTCACTGAGATGCTCCTGGGGAAATGTAAGTTGTTCAAGAAGACCATAGACTTCTTCAAGACAGGAGGTCTTCTGGCTGTTCTGGCTGAATTTTGAGTTGCATGATCACAGAATCTTCTGGGTTGGAAGAGACCTTCAAGATCAGGAGTCCAACCCATTCCCTGACACCTCAGCTAAACCCTGGCACCCAGTGCCACATCCAGGCTTTGTTAAACACATCCAGGGATGATGACTCCACCACCTCCCCAGGCAGCCATTCCAGAATTTTATCACCCTTTTTTATGAAAAACTTTTTCCTAATATCCAACCTATATTCCTGTATTTCCCTTGGGGCCACTTGAGGCTGTGTCCTCTGGTTCTGTCAGTGCTGCCTGGAGAAAGAAACCAACCCCAGCTGAGCACAGCCACCTTTCAGGAGCTGTGGAGAGTGATAAGATCACCCCTGGGGCTCCTTTTCTCCAGGTATGATTCTGGAGAGATCCTAGAATCATAGAAATGCTCGGGGTGGGACCTTAAGGACCATCTGGTTCTAACCCACCCACTTGCCCAGGTTGCTCCAAGCCCCATCCAACCTGGCCTTGAGCACTGCCAGGGATGGGGCATTCACAGCTTCTCTGAACAACCTTTGCCAGATAAAATCACCAAGCACAACATTTGGGTCAGCTGGAGCACTTGTTACCACCTTGACATGCACTGGTTTGATTCTGACCTTTGAAAAGTGGTCCAAGTTGTCTGTCAGTGCAATGCTTCACCTCTTTAAAAACCTAAACCACTCTTTTTTATTAAAATGAAATGAGAAATTTCAATTTCCAAATGTTCTTCCTGATGTTGCAGAAATGTGTAAGAGTGTGTTGGTTTAGGAATCATCTTTTGTTTTGATAAATCCTCATTTTTTGGCCCAAAAGAAAGGTTTTTCAAAAAATTTCTGATCACTTTTGCTAAGTATCACCTTGCTTATGCACCACCCTCGTTGATCTTTTATTTTCTGGACCAGGGTTGCCATTTTCTTCTTCCTTCCTGCCCTTTGTTGTTTAAACAGCCTCCTCTGGGCTTTATACTGACTTCATCACCTTTCAGGCCTCCTCTTCCTCTCCGCCACCCCAAGAGGGGCTTGAAAGGCAGCAGATTCCTGTGCTGGATCTGCACGCTGCACTGTCTGCATCTTTTCATTCTCAGACGTTACTCGGAGCTTGTTCAAGGATTTTTTTTCATGTTTTCTTGCCTGTTTCTGTCAGAAACTCTTTCTACAACAAAAAGCCTGCTGGAAGGACCAGCATCCCCCATCTCAGTGCCCAGAGGAGCAAGCAAGGAGCTGTGCTGTTCTGCAGAACCTCTGCCTTGTTCCGACAATTGCGTTTGGGAAGGTGAAGTTTTGTGTTAAAACAATCAAAACAACCCAAACAAACCCCAAGTTTTTCTCACGCTCCCTGGCTCAGAAGAGCAGCTTTGCACTGCCAGCTGTGCCACTGCCACGTGGTTCTGGAGGCTGCTGGGGTTTTAAACAGCAGCACCTGGAGATGGGATACCTCAGGCTGTGTTCACTCTGGATCCTACAAGCCATCCCACAAGCACCTCTTGTGCTGCTGCTGTGCTACAAAAAACCAGCTGCTGGTGGGTTTAATGCTGGGTATCATTTGAACAGATACCATCCAAAAGCAAGAGAAGCTGTCTGTGATCCCTGATCACTCCTGGTGTGCAGCTGATGGCCCAGGCTGGAGGGTCCTTCTGGAGGGGTCTGTGCTGCTGAGCTCTTGCACCAGGAGCCTGTGGCACAGAGCCTGGGCACTGTGTGGGGCTGTGCTGGAGGGATGAGCAACCAGCTCTGATTTCTCCAGGAAATCTGCTGCTCCTGGGCTGCTGGAAGAGGTGACATGAGCTGAGGTAAGAAGAAGGTGCAACACATCCCTGCCAGCATCGATCAAGCCCACTCCAAATTTTGCCCTGCAAGGATCAGACAGCATAGTCCAGAAATCTCTGAAGGTGCAGAGTTTGGGCTAAGGAAAAATCCCCAGCAACA
The DNA here is from genome assembly GCA_013400575.1 of Peucedramus taeniatus. Taxonomy (NCBI): domain Eukaryota; kingdom Metazoa; phylum Chordata; class Aves; order Passeriformes; family Fringillidae; genus Peucedramus; species Peucedramus taeniatus. Next base: position 6,989 of record WBNO01019099.1, on the reverse strand, counting down.
CATACCTTGCTGAGATACCCAGCTCTAGCAAAATAAACAGGGCAAAAATCAAAACTCCAGGGGCTCTTTTGGGCAGCAGAGACCTTGTCCAGACAAGCAGAGCTGATTTATTTCCGTGCAGAGCTCTGCAGCAGGGAAATTCTTTGCAGCCTCTGGCTTAAAACATTTTTCCATGCTTGGCTGAAGCACATGGACAGTGCAGTCAGTGATGTCCTCACCCCAGAAAGGATTCAAACTCAGCTGACCTGAGGTGTAGCACAGGTGAAGTCAGTGGGACTGGAGATGTGCTGAGCATCACGAGCAGCTCCAGGTCTGGAATTCTGCTCCCAGCCACAGCAGAGCAGCAGAGACTGTCACTGCTAAGGGCTGGAGGTCAGGCATGAATAATCCTCCCACCAAACCTCCCACAGGTCACCTTCCAAGCACCTTGCTGGAGCAGTTGAGTAAGAGTGAATAAAAACATCAGCAAAAGAGCCACACTCAGCAGTAGGCACCTGAGTTATCAGCTCAGAGGAGGAAGATAGTAATGGTGTCTAAGAGCATAACAATCCTGATGATTTTACTCAGAATTTTAGCAATTTTTTGGCCTTTTCATGCAGAGGAAACAGCTGGTATCACCAGGGCAGATCCTGCTGCCACTGTTTAGCTTTTACTTCACCTTTACTCCCACAGGTTGTGGTGCTGCTGGGATTGGAGTCCTACCAGAGTCCAAATGAGTCTGTACTGAACACAGATTGAAGGTACGACCTGGGGACTCGTGATTCTCTTGGTGGAACTCATCTGCAAAGGATAAACATTCCCATAATGTCACTGTAGCACACAGCACAAATGACGTGGAGCAGTTCTTTTTAAGACAGATGAAAAATTGTTTATTAAAAAATTTGACTCCATTTTTATATCTTCTTAACATGCCAGTGTCGTTGGAGGGTGACAGTGCCACCTCCTCAATGTCACTGGGCAACCCAACAGTCTATCAGGTTGCTCGTCCCTCATAAAAGAATGAAAACAATAAGTTATTTATACAAAGTGTGTGAGAAAGTTCTGTATAAAAATGCAAACATTAGAAGGCTTGAGAAAACTTGAAAAAATCAAGGTGACACCCATAATTGTAGACACCCAGGATATTCAAAGGCACCCCTATAGGCTGGTGGGTTTGGTACAGGAGACACATAGCCTCCAAAACTGGCAGCTGAAGACCACAGAGAGGATGTGAGACATCTCAGGATCATAGAATCACTCATACTGGAATAACATTTAGGGTCATAAATGTTATTTATGAGTCCCACTGATAACCCAGCACTGCCAAGTCCATCACTTAAATCCTGTCCCTAAGTGCCTCATCTTCACATCTCATAGAGACCTCCAGGGATGGTGACTCCACCACTGCCCTGGGCAGCCTGTTCCACTTCTTGACAACCCTTAANCAGTCTGTTCCACTGCTTGACAACCCTTAAGGAGAAGAAAATTTTCCTAATATCCAATCTAAACTTCCCCTGGCTCAACTTGAGGCTGTTTCCTCTCATCCCAAACCAAAACAGCAGGAGGCTCAAGGTTTGACCCCCACCTTCAATCTCCACTAATATGGGAACCAAAGACATCCATCAGTGCTTCTGATGAGAAAAACTAGGGTTTGGGGGTTTTTCCCAACAATCAAACATTGGAAGTAGACCATGAAGCCAGCAATGCACAGCTACCTCAGCATCAGCACACCCACAACTCATTGTCATGGGAAGCACCACTCTCCTGGAAGGTGCAGCCAGGTGATGGAAGTCTGAATGCAAAGTTCTGAGGTCAATAGAACAAGTAGCCTCACCCAGGAGCTGGTGAATAAGTCCCATCAGAACTGCAGTGGGATTTGGGGAAAGAACATCTGCATTTGTCTGCCTGCTCCTTGGGCATGTTCCACCTGCTTAATTGAAGGCAGGTCCAAGTGAGCCATCTGTTGACCTGGTTGAGGAATCAGAGCTTCCCACTAATTTAAAGATATTCTTACAGGTTATTAAAGGCCTAGAAGGAAAGGAGAGATGGATAAAAAACAGTAAGAAGCTTTGCCTTAGAGGCACAGGTAATATCTGTAACAGCTGCTCCACCCTATGCCTAAGCTAATTGTTAAATGAATCACCCTGGCAAAAGAAGCATTAATAAAGGAAAGTGAAGACTGAACATCTGGAAAATAATATGAAAGGGAAGAATTTTCATATTTTGGAACTCCTTGCTGGGTGGGAACTGCTTGGGGAGACAGCTCTAATTGCTTGTCTGAGAGAATGAAAAGCAAATCTATTCCCAGTCTGAAATCAGCACATTGTGTATTCCTCTCTGCTCTCCTGTCCCAGTGCCACAACTGTTACAGGGGGCCCTGACCTGCAAGTATCAAGACAAGCTCCTCATCTTCTGCTCCTTGGCCAGACAGCAATGTGCACCCACCAAGGCAGTGGTGTGCACCAGCCTCCTCAGGAGCTGGGCCCAAGCTCAGAAGCTGCTTTCAGCAGCCAAGTGCAAGATGCACTATCAAAATAAGGTTATTCTGGTGGCACCTGTCTTGGTGCTGCTGGGTGGTTATCCTTTGATAAACCAGCTTTCTGCCTCAGGCTTTCAGGCTGTCCTGGCAATGCCTGTGGGGCAGGAGGGAGAACACCAGGCCCACTGCTGCTTGTTCCTGCTGTGCTTTGCAACTCTTTGTTGGATATGAGGAGCTAGAGACACAGCCAATTTCTCTCTGTACAGGAAAAGGACATGGCCAACACACAGCAGAGTCCTCTGTGCAAGGCCCTGGGGGTGCCTTGCCCAGCATGGCAAGGAGCTCTGCAAAATGAGCCCACACCACAGCCTGAGTCAGACCCTTCATGATTTGACACTGGAAACTGGGCTGGATGAAACTCTGGGACATCCTTGGGTCCCATTCAGCTTTGGTAAGGAGAACCAAACCAGGATACCACGGGTCTCTCTGACAGTAGGATGCTGGGAATTTAGCACACACCTGGAAAATAGATTGTGCTGCAGTACCTGTGTGCTGACAGGGTCTGACTGGGTTTAGCTTTCCTGCTCAGCATTTCCTCACAGAAGCAGCTCATAGTGGTCATGATTCTTCCACATTCCCTCCATTTGTTCTTCTTGCTCTTCTGCCATTCTGCAAGTTCTCAGTCTCTTGTCTTGGAGAAGAATCTCCTTCACTTAACACCTCAAACAGCACAGACCTCTGTACAGCCAGACCCCCATCCAGCAGGGGCAGAGCTGGTTTCTGCACAAACCAATCCTGGGCAGCCACTTCCCAGGGCACATATCCAGCAGCACACAGTGGGTCTGCAACAGGGGCATGGTGAGGCCAGGGGAGAGAAGCAGCACTGAACCAGGTCTCTGCAGCAGGACAGGTTCACAGCTCTCTCATTTCAGCAGGAGTGTAAGAGTCTGACCCACTTTTCTAAACAGAGCCTAGAAGTAACTCAACTACCCTCCAAACATAATGCTGCTCCCAGGCCAGGCTTGCACAGCATTGCCAGTGGTGTGTCAAGCCCTTCCAAGCTTTTAATTTCCACCTGCAAAAGGAATGGGAAAGGTTTTCAGTAGTTTACATTTTCATTGGTGTAGGTGAAATGCCAGCCTGAGCACAGGCAGAGCTCTTATGTGACACCCCACTCCTGAGGTCCCCAGCACCACCTGGCATGCCCCAAATCTCACCCTTCTGGTGCCACTGAAGGGAGGACCTTGGACACCAGTCTCCTCACTAGCTGAAAACAAAACTTTCTCTAACTGCTTTCTCCTATCCACTTCTCCCTGATGCTCTTCTGGAACAGCTCTGTGTGGGAATCAATTTTGCAGGCAGGAGACCTGACACAGGGAGGTGCCACCAGCTCCCTGGCACCATGTGGCACTCGGGAGGGCTGTCCAGTGACACGGAGCAGAGGGATGGAGAGGGACAGCACCCCGGGCACCCTGGGGGGCAGGGAGACAGGAATGCCACAGACAGGGCTGAAGCAAAGGAGGGGGTGTGGGGGGGCTGGGGCTGGGCAGGCGCGTTCCCAAACATCCACGCAAAGGATCCTAAAGCATAATTATGAAATTTTAAAAAACAACTTGACGTTATAATTATAACGGCTCCTGGAGGAGCCGTGTAATTGAATTCTAGGGTGTCTCTCTCTCATTGCAGGCACTAACAAGAGAATGGCTCAGCTTCCCTCGCAGCCTTCCCGGAGCCCTGCAAAGCTCGGGAGACACCCAACAATTCAATTATTGTTTCCCTCTGGAAAGCAGATCATTTTAGACACGCGGCCAGCTCTAATTACAAAGGAGAGGGGGGAAAATTTCTTGTGTCCAAAATTATTTGACTCATTAAAAGGATTTACTTTCCGCCAGGCCTGAGGAGTTGAGGCTCTGGTGGAAGGATGGGAAGCAGAGAGGAGCAGTGGCTCTGGCAGGAAGGAGAGGGACCCTGCCCTGCAGTGGTGTCCCCATGAGCCTGTGCTCGGGGTGAGCCCCTCCAGGTGCCCCTTTCCCAAGGAAAGCTGTTTTCCATGCAGAAGGAAGCCAGGGCTCCAGCCAGGGCAGGCAGAGTCCATGGCAGACCATGGGTGTGTGAGGAGAGCAGCTCCCTCAGAGGGGCTGGGCAGGAGTGAGACCAGGGCTGGGGGAATTTCCCTCCTCCTGCCCTCCTCGGCAATGGAAACATGAGGTCTTTCACTCAAAAGCTTCATTATGGTGTTGTGGTTTGTTTTGTTTTTTTTTCTTTTTTCCCTCAGATTATTTTTAAATGCTCTTTTGTGACAATTTTATGTAGGGGCGGTCCCTTTTCCAATTACCATTAATTAACTCATCTGTAATGGGTTTTTTTATAGCCCTCCATTTCCTGTGGCAGGGAGAAGGCAACGGGCAGGAGGCTGAGCTGCTGCTGTGCCCCAGGATGGATCAGGTCACTCCAGTCCTCCCAAGACAACACTTTAGAAGGGATTTTTTTTTCCATTTGGGCTCTTTTTATAATTTTTTGTAATTAAAATAATGCCTTCATAGGCTTTACAGGGGCAATGCTGCTGCCCAGTGTGGACAGCTTGGGCAAGAGAAAGCAATTCTGGGCAAAAGGAGCCACTCCATGCCCTCATCCCCAAATCCACGTCTTCCCTCCTCTCCAGTGCAATGAAATGAATTCCAGCGTAATGTTTATGGTTAATTTGAAATCTAGCACTTGTTAGCTAATCCTGTTAGTAGCTTGCAAAAAACAAGGGATCCCTTGTATAATCAGTAATTATAACAGGCGTTTTATGTTAAATTATATCTAATAAGCAAGACAAAAAGAGAGATGTGTTCTCAGATGGAGCTTTCCTCATCCAAAAAAAAAAA
>WBNO01019098.1:0-31297 GCA_013400575.1 Peucedramus taeniatus | reverse complement strand
TTTTTTTTTTTAGTTACTGCATTCTGGGGCTTTTTGTTTGGTTGTTTGGGTTTTCTCCATAGTGGAGTTAGATCATTCATCTCATTAGATTTTTTCTTTAGTCTTCAATCTCATACTGAAGAGCCTACAAAGAGCTACCAGATCATTGCATATTTAGTTTACGTTTCAGCTGGCTAGAGAAATGACAGAGAAGGAAGCTCATCGCTTTTGTTGTAGGGGTTTTCCACATATGTTTTTTTTTTATTTCTCTGCATTCCTGTAACACTGACACTCATTAACACTGCAATCCTGTGCATACACAGAGATCATACATAGTTCAGCAGCACTGTGAAGGGCCACAGGTAGGGTGACCTGCTCCAAAACTTTGAATGGCCTTTTCAGGGTACTATATTAATCTACAACTGAGGACCTGCTGTTCTTTTTGACACTTAAATAACTGCTTAAAACCTAGCCCAAGTTAAAAGACAGTGATGTCTTCAGCTATTCATCACAATTTGTGAACCTCTAACTAATATACCATGAACAAGTTTCTCTCTAGTAAACAGGTGCTTATTAATTAGTGCCTGTCATCTTTATTGCTTTCAATTCCATTTCAGTCAATCCTAGGAAAAAGAGCAAAACACTTTGTGGATAAAGAGTCACAGCATGGCATGCTCAGTCCAGAAGCAAGCTTTGCAGATCAAACTGTGAAGTGCACCAAGAAGACTGGCATGGTAATCATGAATTAAGGTTGTGATGGGGGCAGAGACACAAGGAAAGGTGGCATTTTAAACATACAACTTTTGTTCCCAAGGCATCCAGTTTTGAAATTTTCAAAAGTAACATGATCTTCAGAATTGCTGAGTTTCTACAGATCCTGTAAAATTCAGCTTGAAGCCTTTAGAACTGGGCCTTAAATACAATATAAAGACTTCTTAACACTTGAAGCTAAGATAAATTGCATATTACACAACTGCAAACCTCTTTTTTATGACCTTTCAGAATATATTTCCTTTTGCTGTTTAAGTTTTCTTTCCAAATACAACAAAAACCATAATGAAAATTAGAATTTATTATTTCATTTAACAAACAAAAGCTTATGGAATTCCTGACAACATCCCCAAAAACTTAAATTAAGTGATTATGCAGCAATTATTAATCTGAACAGCACCATTCAGTGATAACAGTTAAATCCCCATAATCCCTGAATTAAGAATTTTTAATTTCCTAAAATTTTTGTGTCATTACAATTAGACACACAATATTGGTCTCAGTAGTCACTTTTGATCCATGCTTTTCAAAGCAATTAAAAAAAAAAAACAGAGTTCTAATGCCACAAGATGGGAAAAAGACAAAGAAAAGCAATGTGTCACACCAAAGAGCACTAAACCAGTTCATTACCAAGGTAGGAATAAAACAGAGGTAGAGGTCCAGCATGCTCATATACTGGACTTCCTCTCTCTCTTATGCATATAAGGCAGAAAAACAGCTTTTGTAAAGTCTTGAGTGTCCTATTATCTAATTAGGTAACTCCCTGCTTTGCCACTGAGACCAGGAATAATCCTATTAGAAATAATAGAGTTTATCGAGCTATTGTGAGGGCATATGAAATCCTTGTGAAGGGCATTGGTAAACCTGTTGTGTCACCCTTTTTTAATCCTGGTGCTCCAAAAGAGGAAGTGATCATTTCAAGTTTAGAAGACGATAATCATGAAACCAGCAAAAAGACTGCCTTACTTGACATAGGTGTTTGTTATTTAGTAATAAAAAAGTCCTTCAAGATCGATAGAATGGCTTTCTTGCTTGGCAATGTAGGAGGTAAGTAGAGAGCAACAAATTTGGCAAACTGCATAATGGCAAAATAAAAAAAAAGAAAAACAGAAAGAAAAAGAAAAAAAAGAAAAAGAAAAAAAAGAAAAACAAAAAGAAAAAAAGTAAAGTATAATGAGTCAGTTGAAATAAGGATCAATTTCAGCAAAATTTATGGACGGACATGAATGTGAGTCTGGTAAAAGCTCAATAGGCAGGTAAAAAGCTTATGATTCAAGACTAGTTTTAGCTGGAATAGGAAGAAATGCTTAAAATGGAACATTTTCCCAAATGGAGGACATTCTTTTTCTTACAGGGAAGTAAGAAATACCAAGTAAGAAATACCAAGTCACAGGTGAAGGCAGAATGCCTGATCTAAATAGTGATAAATTACTGTCAAATATTATGTCCTCCCATTCTTAACAGGGCAAAGTACTTTAAATTAAAAACCTCACTGCTATGAGCAAAGAAGTTTCATTCACATTTTCCTCATTCATATTCAGCTCAAATAAGCTGTTGAGGTCTCAGGAAGTGAGAAAAGGAAAGAGAGTTAAATCCATTAAAATTAACTCAGCTAATGCATGTTGGACAGACTCAGATTATTAAGAAGCATTACTGTATTGTCTGTTCCCTCTTAACTGAAGAGATTTCATAAAGCCTAGGTTAAGAGCATTCTCCATCTTTCCCCTTTCTTCTGTTTGAATGTCACCCTATAAAGCACCATTAATTCAATAAGATGTCATGCAGAAAAAATGGGTGAGGCCAAAATAAGAGAAAAGGCAGGAAACTAGTCTTTTCTGTATTCTTACTGGGAAATAATAAGTCATTCATTTTAAAAGTACATTTTTGTACACTGAACTTGTTTTGTCCTTTACTGAAGATGCAAAGTGTGAAAAAAATATCATGCTTCTTATACTTTCTGTCTCTTTGATATAGGTTGCTGCATCTAGATGATCTGTCAGTGACAAGTATGATCTTATGATGAAGTGCTTTGCACTCGGGAAAACTGTAAAGAAGAAGGGAATTATTGTGAATAACAGTGGACACATATGCTGAACATGAAGAAGTGAAAAACTAAACAAATATTGAAATAAGAGAGGTAGGAAACAGCAGAGAATAAAATGTAATCAAACATCTTGAGTAACAAGGCCCTTGGTTGTGTCACCTTTAAAAAGTATGGAATGGAATTAGAAATGAAAGAAGTACTAAAATGACTAGAAATATTAGAATTTACATATATAAAATTTCATGTGATTTGACCAAACTCCCTAAAAATTGCTTAGTGCTTTTGTGCATCCAGTAAAGAAAATGGAGAAAAGACTACATAATTAAAAATTTTAGTTTTCCTGCATGACCTTCCCTTACTCCTGAAGTGAAGGACTTTTCCATATGCCCAAGTCAATAGACCATATTTGATTTCTTAGATTGCTAGATGATCTCCATCCTTTTGACCCTCCAGTCTACCTTTGAGAGGGGCATACTGAAGTCAAAGTGCAATGTACTCTTTGTTTTCCTTCCATTGTTCATCTGTGTGCTGAAACAGAAAGAACAATAGTCTTCCAAATCCCAAAGAAATCAGTCAGTTGAAAAGGACACAAGCAGATATAACTAGTCTTTTAGTCCCCTTTATCAGCACACATCTGTAGTTAAGGTTAATCTCAAAGGCCATTCTTCAGTCAAAGTCAAATGACATGCTTTTTAGTAAAATTTCTTTCTCTCCCTCTTCAGTTTCACAGGCACAAGTGAGTGCAAAATGTCTTATTTTGTATTTCTTGGTCTTTTTTCACCATAAACTCCGATCACTTTTTTTCTCTAGGCCTTGAGCAACAGATCTGCAGCATACAGGCAGGCACATCTGAACACACTGGCTTTTCTAGAGTGAAAACACATATTGCTTTCTGAGTTTTTCCAGTTACTTCCTTCAAGAAGAAAAAAAGGAAAGGACATGATGTCACAATCTATAAGTCACATATTTTTAGTCACAATTATTACAAGGTATTTGACAGCACTCTGACATTTATGTGGTGTGTTATACACAACAATCAGTGCCTCCCTCTTTGAAATACATTATGAAGCATAGAATAATCGTTAGCTTGGCCTTTTTCAAAATAATTTTTTTCTTTCTTTCTCAAAGCTCCAGATATCATCACAGAAAAACACTTCTGCCTTAGACAAACAAAGGTCAGTCCCTTCTCTGCCAACCTCTATTTGCACTGCAAAATTTGTAAAAAGATATGGTGATTAAATAAAGGTGTCATGTTTTGCACAGTGTCCACAGTGTTAACTTGGTTTACCACAAAGCTTTTCATTCCATGACATTCATCCATGGAACAGTCAAACTGAAAAAGACCTACCTATGTGAGCAGACTTTCTACTCTATTAACCCTTCAGTCCATTGTACTTATGGAACAATAATCCAAAAAAAAAAAGGCTAATGATGAAATGCAGATTACATTAATTATTTATTAATATAGATAAATATTTTAAAATATTATATATTATATTTTAATATTTAAAACAATAATTGTATTGTTTTTCAATATAGATCTTGTCCCTACATCACTTTATTCATACTTTTAAAAGATATTAAGAGTCATAGTCTTGGCCAGATATTCCTTAATTTTCCACAAATTATCAGAACTACTAAGAATATCTTTGAAAAACGCCTGACTTTTCCTTAAAGTGCTGAGGAAGCTTGTTCTGGGAGGAAGATAACTGTTTAAGCACTGTCTTAGTAGCAGGAAAATCTTGTAAAGATTGCCCAGAACATTGTTTGTCTCTTTATTTTTATACAGTATGACATTAAGGAGATTTGTTCAAGACCCATCTCTACCAGTGACTCCTCGTGTTGTCTGGCAAAATTGTTTTATCTTTACTGTTTCTTAATGAGTAAAGCTAGTCAGCATGTGAGGGTTTTTTTTCCCTCACAGAAGGGAAAGGGGAAAAAGATGTTATTAGAGGGATCAATTACGATTATTTTTGTTTTGGCCAAAAGTTTTATGGGACTGTTTCTTCCAAAATTAAGTATTTTTCAGATTAAAAAATTCTAAGCAGAGACAATTTAAGTTGGAAAATAAATTATGGGTTTTCACTTGTATGTGAAGGGCTTTCATTTATAAGCCATGTCATTACTTCCTGCAGTGGCATTCATTCAGCTGGAAGACTCCTTCACTTGAAGGAGAAAAAAAAAAAAAAAAGAAGTTTTAAGGTTATCTCCTTATATTTCTTTTCCATTTGAGACTAAGCTCTCAGTAGTACAGATTTTCTACTACCTTTTGGTTTTGCTGCATTAAACACATTAACATTGAAATCTGGTTTTGAAATTCCCGGTGTTTTGTTAATAAAAATAATTGCTACAATGTCCACTATGAAGCTACACAACTGCAAGGGCATCTGAACTGTCCCTAGCTGAACACTCAAAGCATATTAAGCCTATAGGGTTTGCAGCCCTAGCACTACATTTTTAAAAATCATGTAATTAGAGTAAGAATGGCAGCCTTCCTGAATTGCTGTGGGGTTTTGTTTATTGTAGTCTTTATGTTGTTTTGTTTTAAGTAAAAAAACCCTAAAATATAATGATCATTAGAGAATCTAAAAGCAAGTGGGACATGCAGAATGGATGTGTTCACTTATGTATTAGAAATTATAGGCTTTTTTTACCTTTTTTTTCTCTTGTGGAAACATTTTGCTTTATTTTATCCTTAACAAAAATGATTATGTAAATAAATCCTTTCCAGAATGACTTACAGGTTCTCAGTCCTTTTTTCTTTTTTAAGTAACTTCTCTTTCTTCTACTTAACACCTTCAGAAAATTTGAGTTTGGGATAGAGAGAAATGCAATCAGAGAGCTTAAGGCAAGTAAAAAGAGGAAATTTTAGATTGTTCTGCTTTTTGCCATGGGTCCCATCTGGAAATTCACATCACTTCTATGGTTTCTGAGATACAGTCTGTTAATTTAAACTATCTTTAAAGAGTAATCCCTTAAGTGAAGGCATTTGATATTCTCTTAAGCAAGGAAGGTCTAAACCAGGAAGATGTTATTTGGGTTACCTTATGTCTTACTAGTATCAAGGAAGGTAAATTGCTCACATCTGGAATGCGTTTGAAGTGATGGCATTTTTCTTCCCACACATGATCAGGCCCTGCTGTCCTGGAGGTGGCTGAACACCTACCTGCCCATGGGAAGCAGTGAATCTATTCCTTGTTTTGCTTTGCTTGCATGCGCATCTTTTGCTTTCTCTATTAAACTGCCTTTAGCTCAACCCCTGAGCTCTCCAGCTTTTACCTGTCAGATTCTCTCCCTGATCCCTCTGGTGGGATCTCCTCATGGGTGAGCAGCTGCCTGGGGCTTGGCTGCTGGCTGGGGTGATATTAGGCTATCCCACTTCTCATCTCTCCAGCTTTTGAAATTAAGATGCCATTCAAGGTCATGTAGCCATGAGGCACCACCTTAGTATGCTGCAGGAAGAAAAATATGGGATTAAGAACTGTTTTTCTGATTAAAATGAACTCAGGAGGGGAATTTTCAGTTCACATGGAGACCATATGAGTACTGCTTGTAATCACATTTCAGAACCCTGAGTGTAAAATACTATGATCTAAATATTGTCAAATATCTTTTTCCAGAGATGAGAGTTACTTATGAATTAACTCATATTTTTCTAGGATTTTTTTAGTATTTTTTAATTCACAACTCAGAGTAAGATTTATCATGCATTTAAAGAATATTTTACTTTATTATCAGGTCAATTCAGAATATTAAAAACCGTAGAAAAGTACAGATTTGTACCATTAAATGAATAATTTATTGAAAAAAGAATTTACAAATAAGTGTATCTAACTCTCTTGGGTTGAGTTAAAGACAGATTAATAGGGAAAGGAAAAGATAAACATACAAGAAAGCAAAACAAGTAATTAATTCACTGCTTCCCATGGGCAGGTAGGTGTTCAGGAATCCCCAGGACAGCCAGGCCTGATCATGTGTGAAAGTGATGTAGGAAGATAAATGCCATCACTCCAGACACCCCACCATTCTTTCTTTCCCTAGCATGATTTCATTTGGTATGAAACATACCTTTGGTAACCCATTGGTAACCCTAACCCTAGGTGGAGCAGGGAAAGGTGCATGGGGGTGAGGCAGTGCCAAGGAGAAAGTGTGCAGGGAGCAGTGTTGGGGCAGCTCCCTTTGATCACCTGTCCCAGCCCTGTCTCCTCCCAATCTCCTAAGCACACCCTGCTTCCTCACCATCATGGTAGCACAAAAATCTAAAAAGCCTTGGCCCTGTGTAAGAAGTGTTCAGCAGTAAAGAAACCCCTCTGTACTATCAACACCCTTTCCAGTTCACATGCAAAACAAAGCCCATACCAGCCACTGTGATGAAAATTACCACAGCCAAAGTACACCTAAAATACCAGCCCATATCCCACACAGTACAGCGTTGTGACCCCCCTGGACAGGAAGTGCCAAAAGAAACAAGACAGCTTGACATGGCATAATGACCAGATAACTAGGCTACTTTTTAGATGGCAAAGACCTTTAATCTCCCTTGCTGGCCATCAAATTTAACAAAAAGGAACATTTTAACATTTCACAACAGAATGAAGACCTATAGACAATAAAAAAAAAAAAAAGAGCATTAGCTGCCAAAAAGAATCTGTGCAGGGCAGATGAATGAGACTTCACTGGAGCACAGTTATCATATTTTTAAGTTTATTTAATCTCTTCACTGCCACATAAAGGCAATTTTTATGTTTTTAGAAGCAGCAGAATATTCAGGGCAAATAAAATTAATCCTTTCCATAGTAAAGGTTTAATTCCAGTCACTTAATACTTTCATCCTTGTCAGAGTAAATGCACAAAATTCAGTTTACTGCTTACAAGCAATCACTAACACATTATGAAACTGGAGTATTTGCTTTAAACATAAATAAATAAATAAAAACTGCAGCTTTTATGGAGAAAGGGATGTTACTATTTGCCAGTCAAATGAATGATGCCAATGCACACTGGTAGGCAATAAAACCCGATGTATTCTACTGTTGGATCACTTCTCACACATTGCTGCCTGGCTCACAGGCTCAAGAGTCTGACAATGCTGAAGAAGGCTGTGAGATAAACTCAGTTTCTTTTATTAAGGCTCAGCATGAAGGCGATTTTTTTAAATTCTCATTCACTTGGAGGTGCTTCTAAAGAAACTTGACTGTAATTAAAATCCAGAGTGAAATGTATACCATTGGCTTATAGACTGTCTGTGACAAAATGACTTGGGAATGGAAATGGATTTCTATACCCTAAAAATTATTTTCCCATTCTTCCTCATAATTAACCTGGATCAATTCCTCTTGTGAAAAAGCAGACAAAATCCTTGTTCTAGTTCCTACTCTGACAGGCCCTGGCATACTGTAGAGGAGCTCCAATTCCTCACACATCAGCTTCTTAATGACAAAAATATTTCTTAGTCAATTGCCTTTGCATATAACTGAAGGGGAAAATAAAATCTTGTCAGAACATTTCTATCTATTTGTATTTGAAACTGTCTGGTGGTTGTCTTCAAACTTACACACTTGGACTGCTGAACTGTGCACCATATACAACCAGATTTGATCTAGACTCATCCAAAAGGAATTTACTTAAAAACTAGCCTGAGCAGTTGACTAGAAAATCAGACCCAGGCTGAACAATAATACAAACAAACTCAGGTTTTGGGAAGTTTAACTAAGATTCTACCAAAAGATAGATAATTTTTTTCTTCCAATTCTAGACTATATTTGACCTGATCAGAGGTCAATCAGTTCAGTGCAGGTCAAAGTATTACTAATACTTTTTAAACATATGTAAGAATATATTAATGAGGAAAAAAATCCCTAGAATCAGGAAAATTAAATACAATTGGTTCATCTCAAGTAGATACACAAATAAGTTGGCCTCTTCTCAGCAAGGATTTAAAAGAACCTGCTGCTTGTACATTATGCAAATGTGAGCTCACTGTCTAAATTACCTATGGTGATCTTCAGCCAACAGTGAATAAAATGTGATAATTATATCATATTGATATGCACACTCCAAGAGCAAGAGTTATTTTCAAAGGTTAATTATTTACCTAACCCTTCTCTCTTCATCTTTCCTATTCACACAGCTCAGTCTCTGCAAAAGCCGCATGGAATAAGGCTTATTTTCTTTACTAGTAAAGTTACACCATCAAAGAATACATTCTGCATTCTACAAAAAGTTACTAAGGATGACTATTGTACATGGAATGTATTCAAAATAATGTAGGCGGGAGCATTACTTGAATTTGCACTTAGCATCAGATATTTAAACATAGGCTGCTAACATAAGGTATTGGAATTATCTATGTTTTTAACCTATTAGATACTGCATCTGTGAATGCATACCTAGTTTTTACATGCACTTTACTGACACTAGTCTGAAAGAGAATTTACAAAAGCGATGACAAGAAAGCTGCTGTCTAGGAAACTGGAATTCAGAACGTATTTAAGACAACTATCTGATTTTTTTTTCCACAAATGAAGGTTTAATATTCACTACTTTTAGTCAAAGGTTTTGATCCAGTACTCTGTACTTAGTCTTATGAATCAATGCTCTTATGAGGGTTCTTTTTCTTGGTATTTAAAATCATAGAATAGTTTGGGTTGGAAAAAACCTTTAAAGGTCATCTAGTTCAACACCCCTAGCAATGAACAGGGACATCTTTCACTAGACAAGGTTGCTCACAGCACCATCCAACCTGACCTTAAATGTTGCCAGGAATGGGGCATCTACCACCTCTCTGGACAACCTCTCCCAGTGTTTCACCACCCTCATGGTAAAAAATGTCTTGCTTATGTCTAAGCTGAATCTACCCTCTTTATTTTAAAAACCATTACCCCTTGTATCACAGCAGGACCTGCTAAAATGTTTGTCTGCATCTTTCTTACAAGTATCCTTTAAATATTTAAAGGCTAGAGTAAGGTCTCCACAGAATCTTCTCTTCTCAAGGCTGAAAATCCCTGCTCTCCCAGCCAGTCCTCATAGGAAAGATGTTCCATTCCTCCGACTATTTCTGTAGCCCCCCTTTGGACCCACTCCAATGGGATCCATATCTTGTACTGAAGACCCCTGGGCTGGATATAATACTTCATGTGGGGACTCATGAGAGCAGAACACAGAGAAGAATCACCTCCCTTGACATGCTTGTTTGGATTCAGCCCCTTTTGGGCCTATGGTTCCCTTTCTGTGCTTTGCATGTTCGTGCACATTGCCGGCTTATACCCAGGCTTTTCATCCACCAGCACCCTGGTGTCCTTCTCTGCAGGGTTGCTTTTAATGCCTTCATCTCCCAGCTGGTATTGATAATGGGGGTTGCCTCAACCCAGGTGCAAGACCTTGCACTATAGTTGCATTGAGATTACAGAAGCAGATGAAATATGAAAGACATTTTAATGACAGAGAAAGAGAAGGAAAGAAGTTTTGAAATATTTTGGATTTATTTCCATCATTTCCAGAAAGCAACTGTACAAGGAATTAATGGCTCATGGAAAGAACAAACATGTATATTGTATATATCTTTCTCAAATTTCCAAAAAATGGAAAAAAAAAAAGGTTTTAATTCCAAGAATTTAAGAAATGAGAAGAAGACACATTAAACTTTTCAGAATATTTACTTCTATTCCCAGAGGCTTACAAGAGTGAATCTCTCACTAGTTTGGCCTGAAATAAATCTCTTTGTCTCTTTTGAGGGTAGCAGATGGAACATCTGTTTCTTTTCTATGCTTCTGTATCTTTTTTTGACTATTTGGGAGGTGTTGGAAGAATAGTTCTTCAGGAATTTTTCCCCTGGCTCAGTATAGTTCTAATGTTCTTTAACAATTTTTGACAATTATTTTTCAAAGGAGAATAAATTTAAAGTAACTTTTTTCCTTACGAGTATATTGACAAAATGAGCTCAAGGGTCCTGGAGCTGAAATCCATAATAGAATTTCAAATGCAAGGTAGCATTTAGACACTTCAGTTTCATTGAAAGTCCATAGGAGTTAGTTACCTAAATGCTATTTGAATGTCCATCCTCTAATCTTAATGGAGACAAACTACATCATGCAATCCATCCCCATTTTCTCATCATGCAGATCATTTTTCTTCCACATCAATAAGTTTAAACTTTGGTAGTACTATATACTCCTGCAGTACATATTGTGTGCAAAACCTATGCTTTCTCTTTAAATCTCAGGTTAGATTTTGAAATGTTTAAATAATTTCTAATAAGCCCAGCAAAATGCAAATAAGTACATGGATATTTTATAATTTTATTCTGAAGAATCTTAATTAAGGCTGATATAAATGAACTGAATTGCAGTTTTAGAAGCCATTTAGTATACTTTGCATATTATTAATTTAAAATATACAATTCTCACAATCAAAGTTATCTGACCAAACACAGACTATTAGAAATACTGACTGGAAGGGACCTCTGCAGGCCTCTCATCCAACCTTTCCCTTTAAATGTGACCATGTCCAACACCAGAACAGATCAGACATGGCTATGTTTTTCTGGGTGTAGAAAAGTTTTGAGGACAAAGGCTCCACAATCCTCTTTCAGGAACCTCCCACTACTGTGCTACTTTGGCTCTAAAAAAGTAGTTTGGCTCCATCCACTTTTTAATGCACTCTCAGATACTTATAGACCCTGTAGACCTCTCTTTGCCAGATTAAACAATTTATCTCCTGATTTGCCATATTTCCATAATTCCTGATTGTTTTAGTGACTCTCTGCTGAATCCTGTCCAGTTTCTCAATAATTTTCTTGAACTAGGCAACCAAATATTGACTAGGTTGTCCTAAATGTCACGTCACTACCTCTAAGTAGAATGATGTTCTTTGTTCTGCTAACCACATTTCCACTAACATTTCCACAGCTGTGGTTGCCTTTCAGACTGTTGGTTTATATTCAGCTTGTTTTTCACTTTAACCACTGGGTCTGGTCTGCTGTTGCATCCCAGCTGGGATCATCAATATATTTGGGTGTTTTCTGCCTCTCGTAAAGAAATGTTCACTTTCTTGATCTTTATGGATCTTCTGCTGGCCTAATCCTAGTAGTAATATTAAGATTAGTAATATTAATCCTATTAGCAATACTAATGCCAATTAGTATTGCAAGATCCCTTTGATCTGAAGCTCTGTCATTTGATGCAGATCAATCTGTGTCATCACACAGGTCACTGGTAAAGGTGCTGAGAAATAAGGGCCTCCTGGCTTCTCCCATCCATTATCAGTCATCAGCTGGACATGGAATGCATTTTCACTGTGCACATTCTGTATTTATTATTTGTCTGTATAGTTATTACAAGTCTTGGCAAACTCACCAAATATCTTCCCTCTGTTCTTCTCCCTGTTTAAAGCCAGTTGATCGCATCTAGACTTCTGGCAGAAAGATTATGGTATTATCCAAATTTCTTGGAGGAATGTCTTCTTCCTTCTGAATAAATGTTTCCCTTTTCCTAGTTATTGACCTAAGAAATGCCTTTTGTTTTTTACTTTTAAAAGAAACTAATTAAGTAGAAATTATGTAGAAAATCCAGGACAACACATGACCTTGTGTTTGACTCAATTAGATAGGCACCAAACAGAAAAGTTAGAGAAATTCTGAACTTTCTTAAAGCTGATTAATTGTACTGAAGAAATAAAATGCTAAATATTTCCAGATATTTAGCATTATAGAAACCTATTAAGCAGAGCTGAACCAATTCAAACTGATTTCTCAAGGAAAAAACACTTTTTAAAAGGTGAAAAACCTAGAGAATAACTAAATCTAACTGTAATTAGTGATCTCTTTGATCATATTAACTATGTGGCTAATAAAGGGAAATGAAAATAAAAACTCATTTTGTTTCCCAAGCAGTTGGACAGGTGAGACATCAAAATATGAACAGTGTGCATGCTTCACATGAGGATTTTAAAAAGCAATTTAGACTAATAGTAATTTGCTTTCCCCAAATGGACAGGGACAGACTATACAGAGGCTTTCCAGGAGAGAGCTGGAGAAAGTACCAAATTAAATAGTGTTTTATTTTCAGAGAGATAAAAGCTTCATCATTTAATGTCTCATTATCAAAGTCAGAATTAGAAGGGCAGTGAATTCACCCCATAATGGCACCTGCAAGTATTAGGAAAACCCTTACTACCAACAGACATCGTTGTGCCAGAGGACAAAATGAAAACTGTCTCTGAACTTCTGTAATTAAGGTAAAAGCATGTAAGAACTCTATTAGGAGGTTTATAGCCCAAAGAACTAAAGATATGTTCATGACAAGCTTTTTATTTTGATGGATTCTTCCAATATTCCTACCTCTGACTTTGCAAATAAGTGAATAATTTACTAATTATTAGGTTCTACAGAATGAAATAAAGAAAAAGAAGAGATACTTAATGTATTTTCTGTTATCATGACTTTTAAATTTCAAGGATTCAAGCTTTTAATCATAAAAATTAAGGAAATAAACTTTGTTAAAATTGAAGGTCAGTTACTTAAGCACCTGAATCTCAGAAATAAGGCTTTAGGAATCTAGATTGCAGCATCACAGTGGGGTCATATCTGCACAAGAACTCATAATTAAGATTGAGGCTTAACTTGCCTTGGATCAAATCCTAATCTCTGTCACTGAGATTCTACAGATGTGCAAATACTTGTGCATGTATACTAAGTTCATTGACACTGTGTCTCTTTAACCAAACAAAGTGATGTTCATGGCCACAATTTGCATACATGCTTGATAAAAGGACAGATATATTGCATTAAGTAAATGCATCATTGATGAATCTATCGGGCACACAGGTGATACAGGAGAAAGAGAACAGATGGGCAACTACAGCAAGGAGAAAAACTGAAGAACAGATGTGGGTTCTTAGGTTACTGTTGCTCTCTGATACACCTGAAATATTGAATAAAATGGGAATAGCCAGAAAGGATGACCAAGATTAGTTCCTGAAATTCATAAAAGCTGTCTAGGGAGCAGTGAGCTGGGAGACAAAGCTTACTACTCCAGGTGGAGGTGGGGCTACAAAGCACCAAAAAAAGAAAGTGAGCTGCTCCTATAATCCTTTCCTGACAGTGGCTTCCTCAAGGATATTGAGCTATTTTCATCCTACCCTGAGACTTAGGGATAGGATTAGCTTTAGGATCCTGCCTAGGGGTGAGAGAGAGACAAATCCTGGAGCTGCAGTTACAGTGAGACTGAAAAAGGGATGCCAGAAGAAGGGTAAACTCTACCAAGAATTCTCTCTGACTCCTTCCTCTAGTTTATGGAAGCAGGTTTTGGATTAAGCCTCAGCTCACCTGAAGTCTTTGGGTTAGCATTAGCATTAGTAGTGATATCAAGACAGAAGTTATAGATGCAGTGGGATTGCAAGGCAGTTGCCAAAGTCAGGACGAGATTGCATAAGGAATTGTCCCTAACCACTTCTTCTGGGTCATAGTTTGTCTTATGATTTAAATCTTAGTCCAGATCTAAATTTGAGGTAAGGTTTGAGGGTTAGGAGAGGGAAAATGACTAGAAATCCAGGTGGTATGGGGATGCAAAGGGGTTTCTAGGTAGCAAAAATATTTTCCACTAGCATTTTACATCTCTAGGAAATCTCTCCGATTAGATTTAAAACTAATCTAGAGCTTCAGGTGAAGTGGAGCTAGAAAGGTGCTGAGAGAAACCCTACAAGTTAGGATTTCTGCTTGACTTCTAATCTGCCTCTTCACCAAGGACTTGCTGGGGCTTTACTGTACTGTTTGTGCACTGGCTTCCATCTCCAGATGGGTGTTCCATCCTTGCCCATTGTGGGTTGGGCCCCAGCTGGCAATGCTACTGCCCCTCCCTGCCTTGTTATCACACTTAGCTTCTGTCTCCCTTTAACATAATTAACTACCACTCAGTGCAGCTCCATGAATGTTTTGAGGTTTATCCCAAGGCCAAGAACAGGGCTTCAATGAATGTTTTCAAATACTTTTTGTAGCATTCTTCATGGATCTCATTCCCTCCTTTGAAAGATCATGTGCACCACCATTCCATATAGAGCAGGCAGCTTTCCAGTCTCCCAAGATTGCCCTCAGGCAGGCAGCTCCAGCCTGAAGTTTCAGTAACAGCTGCTGGACCATGCTGGGAATTCTCTATTGGGACAAAAAGATAGTTTGGACACATTAATTCACTTCCTGGATCATTAGGGCATACTAATCATTTTGACCCTAGTCATAGCTAAAAATGTTGGCTTTCTGCAAAAAGGTACAGACAGGAAACAAACCAACCATTGAACCTTCTCAAATCCTGCTGAAGTGTTGCCAGACTCACTGAAGGAAGACAAAGTCTCCTTTGTCCTTTGCTTCTCCTGGTTTCTCATTAAGTCCTAAGAAGCAGAACAGCAACAGAAGAGTCACATAGAATACTCAGCTAAGCTTAAACAAGGAATCAGGAAGAATCCAGTGCTTTGTGATTTGTGAGTTTCCCTGAGGTGTCCAGTGATAGATGGAGGGTTTACAGTTATCAGGGTAGGGCAGACCTTGTGTCCTGAATATCGATCCCCACTTGCTTGAGAATTAAGTGTGCTATAAATCTACAGCTTCTCTGCCTTTTGCATGCTCAGCAAAGGTTCACATTGAGGAGAGGAAGCATGAGCAGGAAAGATGGAACTTAGAAGAGAACGGAGCATCTGAATTAAAAGAACTGCTTGCAAATAATTTCAAGCAGCTTCCCCATTCTTCCCTCTAAACATTTTAAGTGTATTAATGCAGTAATTAACAGTAGAGAAAAATATTCCCCAGGCACATATGACAAGCCATTCACATTACTGAAGAGGAAGAAAATGTTCTGTAGCATGAATTTACAAAGCCTTTCTTTTGCTGCTCTCTGTTCACTCACAATTAAATTCTTTACTTTGTTTTTTTTCTCTCCCCAGCCTCCAACCTATCTAAATAAGGTGCCCTTCAGAACAATATTTATTTTACTGCAAAGCTTTTACAGATGTAAGCATTAGTTTCCCTTTGCAAATTGTTTCAATTAGGAGAACTTTTATTTCAGTGTGGGGAACTCCTGAGTGTTTCTTTCTCTGAAGGAGATATTTGGTAAGAGGCAATATGTGAGTGAAATTAATAGACTTTTGAGCTGTCTATGACATGTTGTTATCTATGCTGTAGTATCCATTCTTTTGTATTTGCCATTGAGCTTTTCCAATCAAATAACTGAGTGAGAATATCATTATAGCTGTGTTCACAGGAAAATAATCCACATTTAAGGCCTACTGGGAGATTTTTGTTCCTGAATAAGCAAAATGTTTAATCTTGGTGTTCACACCAAAGTAAAAATGCATTTAATAATGCAATTTTGTTATAAAACAATGAGAAATTCACTTTGAAATGTGACTTTTACTAAAGAAATTTCCCAGAAAAGTCAGATTTTAAAAAAGGAAATAGAAATAAAGTCTGTGACACAAATTAACAGATACCTGACTCTGCTTTTCAAAACACTCCATATTTAATGGGTAAAATAATAGGAAAATGCTTTGTATTCCTTCAAAATACAGAGTGGTCTTTTTCTTGACATAAAAGCCATGCTGTTTTCCAGAGTATTTCCAAGATCCCATTTCTGTGTGATTCAAGTAGTTCTTCCTGTCAATCAGAATCGAAGTTAATCATCGCCTTTCTAATGCAGTACAAGTTATTACAGGACAATATTTGGAGAGAAAATTAAAATTAAAATGCAGTTATTTTTGCTTTTAAGGCCAGAGAGACTGGCAAATATTATTTTATTTATTTATTTATTTCCTATGGTGACACTTAATATACTCATTGGTTGTTTGTGTGAAAATCCTCCCAGACCATTTACTTTTAAAAGGCATCTCTTTTTACTGATTTCCTGCAGTCAGGTACAAGACAAATTCTATGATTTCTAATAATATAAACACTAAGGAAATTTGGGAAATAAAAGGGTTTATTATATCATAGTATGAGGAATGAGCCTAAAAGGATCTCAATTCAATCATAAGGGTATTCCCAATATAACACCTATGGTAAATCCAGAGAGGAAATAAAAGATTAATTCATAGAGAGAAATGGCAGTTTGACAGCAGCATGTTACTGTCAGATTGTTATTTTCACAATAATATTTTTTGTTATGCTTCTGCACACAGGCTTGCATTTGCATGAGGCTACTGCATTGCAAATGGATTCCTTGCTTTTCTTTCTCTATATTTACCAGAAGTTTCCTCTCATACAAGATGAATACCAGCAATAATAATAATAACAATAATAATAATAATAATAATAATTCATTAAATTACTCTTACCTCTTTTATATAGAAAGTTCCCAAGATACCTTTCATCACCAGTGCGAAATGATTTAGAAAATGAACATATCTTTCTGCACAGAAACCCAGAATAATTTAGTTTGGAAGGGGCCTCTGGAGATCACCTAGTCCAAGTTCCTGCCCACAACAGATCCAGAAAATCAAAGCCTTGTCCAATCAAATCTTAAACATCTCCAAAAGCAGAGACTATACAACATTTCTGGGAAAAATTTCCTCATTCTTCTAGCTTTCCTCACCACAGCAGCTACCATTCTCTGTAGACACTTGTAAGTCTATAGGATTCATCCAAGTGGTACTGAAGATGCTGGTGGAAGAGTTCACCAAGCCACTCTCCATCCTCACAAGGGGAAGTGGAGGGGCAGGTACCGATCTCATCATCCTCATGGCCAGTGATAGGACTCGAGCAAACAGCATGAAGCTGAGCTGGAGGAGGTTTTGCTTTGATATCAAGAGAAGGTTTTTCATCCAGAAGGTGGTTGAGCACAGAAACAGGCTGCTCAGTGAAGTGGTCACAGAACCAAGCCTGAGAGAGTTCAAGAAGAGTTTGGACAATGCTCTTGGGCACATGGTGTGATTCTTGGGGTATCCGCTGCAGGGCCAGGTGTTTGACTCAATGATTCTAAGAGGTCCCTTCCAACTCAGTATATTCTATGATTCTGTGATTTCTTATCAGTCCTGGTTAACCACAGAGGCCCCAGACATCTGGGAGGTTAGCCAATGTGATGCACATCTACAAGAAGAGTTGGAAGGAGGATGTGGAAAGTTACAGACCTGACAGCATGCCCTTGGTGCCAGAGAAAGTTATGGAACAGATTATCTTGGGTGTGATCACATGGATGTACCAGACAACCAGACAGCATGGGTTTTGGAAAGGCAGGTGCTCGACCAAACAGGTTTCCTTTTATGAACTGGTAACATGACTAGTGGGATGAAGGAAAGGCTGTGGATGTTTTCACCTGGACTTCAGCAAAGCCTTTGACACTGTCTCCCATAGCATACTCCTGGAGAAGCTGGCAGCCCATGGCTTGGACAGGTGCTCTGTTCACTGGGTTAAAAACTGTCTGGATGGTCAGGTCCAGAGACCAGTGGTGAATGGAATCACATCCAGCTGGTGGTGTCACAGGAGGGGTTCCCTGGGGCTCAGTGTTGGGGCCAGTCTTGTTTTTTGTACCAGGTCAGGTAAGTTAGGAGCACATAAACCATTGGCAGAGGGGGTGAGTGGCAAAGAACAGTATGAGAGTGTACCCCTGATCATTATCACCTTCAACTCACTTCCATTCCTATTTCTTATCAGCTCAATCATGCCATTTTCCAGGTAGCTGAAGTGAGCTTCCAAACAGTAGAAATCAAAGATGAAAATGAAAATAAGGCAAGGGTCATCCAAATTGCACCATGCATTTGGATGCAGGAGGGCAAGAGAGCTGCACAGAGCTCTCAATCTTGGCAATAATACATTTGTCACCATTGGAATATGGAAAAATTGAAGACCAAAAATTTGGAATAAAATTAATCAGCAGAGTTCATGTGAAAACCTCTTTCCTTGACATGGAGGGGAAAGCAGTGGCTCCTCAATTTGCACACCTTCTATCATTACCTAGATAGAGGAGGAACTGCAAGATCATAGGTGAAGGACAGCAGGGATGGATGAAGCAAGAAAACACCTTCCCACATTCATACATTCACAAAAGAAATACATAGTAGGGATAGAAAGATGAGTGGAGCAAAGACACAGATGAATATTGCCATTGATGGGGCAGCATCTGGCAGAGTGAAGATACAACCAGGTGTACTACTCTGATTCTGGAACAAGAGCAGGGAGAGAGAATAGCAGAAAAGCAGAAAAGTACTGCTTTCTCTTTCACACGCACAACTGTGGAGAGCTGCCAGTGTGTTAAGAACCAAAAGAAGGGCTGCTCCTGTGAGCCATGCTGTCATGAGTGAAGGATTAGCGTTTGAGAGTTACACGCTCAAATATATGCCAGTTATCATCTGCATGCTGTGGACTATGTCAAGACATTGTTGCACAGAGAAAATTACACATCCCGAGCTATGAAGTGATGCATTTAGTGTCTTCCCCCCCATCCCCCCCACCCCCACTATTCCATCAGGAGAAGAGTCAGAAAGCTGTCCTTGGTCTAATGCAAGGCTTTATATTCAACATACTTGAGAGAAACACCACAAACTTTCTGGCCTCAAGGTTTCTTTAGTGTTGCAAAGTT
Source organism: Peucedramus taeniatus (assembly GCA_013400575.1). Taxonomy (NCBI): domain Eukaryota; kingdom Metazoa; phylum Chordata; class Aves; order Passeriformes; family Fringillidae; genus Peucedramus; species Peucedramus taeniatus. The sequence continues at coordinate 11,950 of WBNO01019098.1, read as the reverse complement.
TTGGGGCTTTTTATATAGAAGGCACAATATGATTCATCCTGTCTAAAGCTTGGAGGTACCTCTTTGCTTATTGCTAGAATTGCTAAGCCAGCAAGAGGACTCACTTAGCTCTGTGAAATAAACCAAGACAGACAGACCTCAGTCACAAAATGTACTTCACTCTAAGTGGCCCAGCAAACCTCCAGGAGTTTTAGCCTACATTGGGGAATCTGTAAATCTGATAAACAGCTAGAGGTAAAAGCATAATTAAAAGATTCAAAGCAAAAGGTTACAGATATTCAGCCATTGAATTCCTGCTGGTTTTGGAGATTACTGACATCATATATAACATTTCTGAAGTCTTTCTGGGGTAGAAGATTAGTGGAAAAACTAATTTCTTTCTTTGAAATTATTCAGCTGCACAAAAAGTGCAATTTTGTTTCTCTAGGTGGTACTGCAGCTGCCACTCTCAGGAACACTAAATTCCAGAGCAGCAGTAACTAGCTTGGGTTCTTAATAAGGAACATATTTGATCTTTGATGATTTTTTTCTTTCCTCATCAAGACTCTGAACTTGATTCAACAGCTCTTTTAAGGCTTCTCACTTCCTGAAACAAACAGAGTGGGACTGTGTACAAAAGTCTTCCTTCAGTTTAGTTTGCAGCTTTTTCTAATGGTGTCTACAGATCTGAGAAAGGTGACAATTCAGGATGAGGCTTGACAATGCCCCACTTAGTAAATAAAAACTTAATTTTACTTTACATTGATAAATTGTTGTACTGGATTTTGACCTGTTTGCTGTAGCAAACAATTTCTGCATGTTTTGAGCTTTAAAATATATTTAAGGATATTTACAGCATATTTTAAGAAGACAGCTGAGAGATGAAACAAATTACTTCTGGACATTATAGGCCTCCTTCGCTTTACTCTTTTTTTTTTACATTATATATTCAAAAGCACATAACATAATGTTGTAGATGCAGCTCTGCTGTCCATTATATATATAATGCATGTCCATTGATGATGCTCAAGTTATCTTTGGTAAGCAGTACCCATTGCTGAAATAATATTTTCAGGAACATAGATGTTCCATTTTCTGTCCAGTGCTCTTTGACAGACAAAACTGGTTACAAGAAGATGTATGTTTAAGCTTGAGACAACCTTAAAAAGGACATTATTGATGGCAACATGCTCACCAACACTGTTGGTACAACATAAGTAAACCAATTTTATACCCATCTCTTGTAAAAAGGATCCTATATCATTAGTATTTAATTATGGGGAGTAGGAAGGACTATATTGTTGAAAGAGAGCAGTATGAATTGTCACTTATCCTGGTGATACCCTAGGGATAACTGGCAATGTAAGGATGATCTTCAGTTTTCTTGAGGGTCTCAACACTTCAGCACGTTCTGAGGATGGATGGCAAGTCCTTTACCATTCCATGGGCATTTCTGAGATTTCAAAATTTCAAGATATCTTTTATATCTGTGATAACTAAATATCCAACCTGTGTTTTGCTGCACCACTCACCTGGGAAAATATGATGTGCCTGGATCAGGTGTAGGTTGACAAGTGCATTGCTTTCAAATCAGACAGGATCAAGGGATTTTATGCTGATTTTGCAATAGCAACAGGAGGCCAGATGACACATTATTCAGGTTCACTTTAATCTGGCACTACGAAGGTTAAAAATTGGATTTACTATACCATTTATTACAGCCTAGGTTTCCTAGGAGAAAAAAGTCTAAACTGAAAAAGTCATGCTGCAGAATTGCTTTTAGTGATTGTACAACTTATTTAGCAAATTCTAGCTCTCTTTTGCCTCATGTTGAACAGGATTTGATCCTCATTTCCACACAAAGAAGCTGAATAAATTACTTTCAAACACATTTGTTATTATTCAATAGGTTTTTTTTCAATCCTCTCTGCTAGAGTAGCTATGTTTTACATGAATATTAATTAACTGAGCCCAAGAGAGTAAGAAAAGAAGGGTGCAAAATTGCCTATATATCCTAGAGATTATAATACCAAGAAGTATGGTTCAAGACCTTGTTTCTGATGAAACTTATTTATTCAATGTGAAATGAAAACTTTTCAGTACTCTGGAAATTTCCAACAAGTTCTCATTTAGTTTAGTATTTCTGCTCTCTATATTATAATGGTATGCTGTAAGATTAAAAAGCATACATTGGGTTTTTTTAAATAAAACCCTTATCTACATTGCTTAGACAATCACAAGTTGTTTAAAAGTTCTTTTTCCCTCATGTTATTATTGTTTATACTGCAAAAGTCTCTATGCTCACTTAGGCTGTGTACAGATGCATCACAATAAAATCCGGTCAAAGGAGGGAGTCATTGAAACGATTCCAGATTAGTCAGAAGGAAATACTCAAAGGTGTGTCAAATTCTACTTCTCTAGAAGGTTTTAAGGACTGAGAGATATAAATCATGACTTTCCTCAATAGAAAGGTTTCTACAATAAATATTTCAAATGAAAATGCTTTCTCTTTCAGCATTCATGTATTCACTCCCCAAACGAGTTTGAGTAAGTGATGAGCAAGAGAAGAAAGGTTTCAGGTATATTAATCCACTAAACCACCACACCATGATCGCTACTCACAGGATGCCATAAGTCTGTGTCATTTGTCTGCTTTCAGACTTCCAGATAAGGTATTCCACAACTCTCTCCTGAGCTGTTCTCTTTTTCTGACTTAGAACCTATGCACTTTTTCCTGATCTGAAATTAATTCTCCAGATTACAACCTCTGACACCTTAGAACTGGATTTTCTTCCCACATCTAAATAAAATTAAGTATAATAATATGTTGTGACAAAAAGCTAGGAGGATTGCTGTGTGCCTATACTCACATATTTTACCTCTCCCTGCTACTGGATAAAATCAGTTCCTGCCACCTCAGAAACCTCATACACAACACTCTCCCTGCTGGAGTGTATGGAAGGATACTTCATTTGCTTAATGAAGTATCAAGGATACTTCATTTGCACTGCTGTAAGCCCAAGACTTGCCTGTTTTTAAGTGAGCCTTCTAGCAGGTAATTCAAAATTGCAGAAATAATTACAAAAATTTAATTTGCGCAGGAGCCTGAAAATTATAGAAGCAACTCCTTCCCCCAACACTATGTCCTGAAGTTAATAAAAACAGGCCTGCTCTGTTCAGAGTTGCTTAAGCTAGACCAGTTTTGGACTTCTACAGTAACAGAATTCCAAGTTCATTACACTTTAGATAGTGCTTCATAAGTTTATGGTTCCTGACTTTGGTCACAAATAAGCAGAGAAGTTGAATCACAACTCTAGATATTGTTGTTTAACTATCAGCAACTTTATTGTATTTAAGTTCTCAAACTCTGTGTCTCAGGCTAACCTCAATAAAAAGAAAGATATAAAAAAAATATAATTGGAACACAATATTGTTCTGGTATTCAACTATTGTAGAGGTCATAGTAGACTGAAATTGAACACCTTCTGTATGAAAAAGTAAAAGAAAAATACATAAAATAATGGCATTATCTGCTCCACTATAGTGCTCATCTGAGGAAAAAATAAAAATGGATCTGTGGAAGAAAGTGACATAGAGAAAGACGTAGATATGCATAAAACCATACAGCAAAACAGCCTCTAATCTCCTGAATGCTTGGCCATAATCACAGTTTTGTTAATGATCACAGATACCACAGGTCAAGTATGGATTGTAGCAGGATTCACACACCCTGTGACATAGAAGATATTGGGCAGGGAGCTGTTTTTCCACTGTCCATGCACCTGGAATTGTGTGCTGTATTAGGCAGTGTTAACTGTGAGGTTAGTGCAGCAAGCCCTATTGTGGTAAATACCCAAGATATTCTGGGCCAAACTCTAACTAGACATCCAATATCAGTTCCCAGCCACCAGATTAAGGTTATAGTGTATTTGTGACCTGCAAATGCCTTGAGACCTTTTTGTTGCTTATTTTCAAAGCATAAAATTCTTGTACTTTTGTTGGGATTTGTGTGACAGGGCAACATTTGAAGGCAGTGTGAGGTCTTTAAAAATGTGTTTATACAACACACACGTCTCAGGCTAAATTTGCTCTTTCCTCTGAAATCATTAGTTTTAATCCCTCAGCTTTGAATTCATTGTTGTTTTCCTTCCAGGATTGCATTCTTCCATTACAGACTGGTAATAATAATGGTTGGTATTTATAGAGCACTTTATATTCTCAAATCTCTGTGCAAGCATTCATTATTTCATCACTACAGATTTAAAATAATTCAGTCCTATTTTAGAAGAGCCAAATGGAAGGCATTGAAAGGCACTGAGGACTTCAATCTCAAAACAAGTAGTGACAAAAATGGCAAAAATCAGAGACCTCTGATTTCTGGGATCATGGTACCTACTAATACATAGCACTTATCAAAATAGTTAGTAAAATTAATCAAAAGGAAAGACCAAAGCAGAAAGCAACTTACAAAGGTCAACATGTGTCATAGACGAAACCATATCATTATTACTGAGAGCTCAGTGCAATAACAGAGTTGGAAATTTTGTGACATTTATTTTGGATAAAATGAAAATACAAGCTGGAATTCTGAAAACCACTCACGCACTACTGGTTTGAGGCATATTTTTGAGAAATTATTTCATGAAATAGTTTCTTTTTTTTTTTTTTTCCCCAGGATTAGGGGCATTTAAAATAGAACAATTTATTTAGTTAGTTTGTCTTCCACTCTTTTTTCCCTTGTTTTAGATGAAACATGCTTTCACATCGGATCAGACCACTAGACTAATTTGTATCCAGTGAGCAGCATGTAGTTATAATAGCCAGTGTGTGAAGAACTGGAAAAATATAAAATACATCCAGCTAATTTTGCATTGTTTTCCAAGAAAGATGTACTACTTCAGAGGTTATTTCCAATAGCAGATTTTAATGAAATAAAAGCAATCTGTTGACATTTCTTTGTCTTGGCTAATTGAGCTGAATTATACAACACTCAGAAAATTAGGCAATGAATCTGGAAAGTTAAATGCTCCCCCGTTTGTCTGTTCTTCCTCATTAGAAGACAATGAGACACTAGAAGGTGGTTAACCCTCTGGAAGTCAAAAATCTTTACAAAAGATCCACCAACAATTATAAACAACCAACTTACCACGTCATAACAAATTACCTTTTCTCAGCTGAGTCCTCCACATTGATTCCTCACATACCCCCTACTCTCCTGCAATTGCCAAGTAATTTACTTCACATTTGCAGTGGGCTAGAAGCAGATAGATAAAATTATCTAGATGAAGTGCTGAATCCTTCACAACTGTAGCATGTTTACATGTAAACCACTGTGCTGGAAGGACTCTGAGCAAATCCTCTCCTGTCGTGGGGTTCTGTCTGCCTGAGATCAGAGCCAGATTTGGCACAGTGCACCTGGTAACAGTGGAAGAGGCTCCCTGAGACAGCTCCAGGGGAAGGCTTACAAGAACTGACCCATGGGAGCTGATTTGAGGCAGAAACTCTTGAACTTGGCGCCTGAGTTACAGCTCCCACCATAGCCAAGCCTATCACTGACCGTGGAGTCTCTGGTCTGGGGCCCCAAACCATGAACAGGCTTTTCAATGGGATGTCAGTTGTGATCAGGAACTTGCCTGATACCCTGATCTGGGGCATCCTTTCTGATTGTAAAGTAAATAGTACTCACTCTACCTCTTGATTTTTGGGTACAGCATTTTATGATGTTTAGAAACATATCAGACAGTAAAGTGTGATCCAGGAGGAGTTCCAACTGATTCAACAATGTGGTCCATATAGTCAGCAGCTTTGATTTTCATCTTTTCTGTAAACATATTTAACAAAATGGCAGATGGTACAATTCACCGTATCACTGGCAAAAATGTTTTGATTTCAACATGTCAATTAACCTTTAGATTCTCTATACAAAGTGTGCATTGTACACCTAAGACACATGGGTTTATTCCTATCTCTCTATTAGATGATTGAAGTAATAAAATGGCACACAATAAACATTTGTGTTTATTGCTGAATATGGAATTGTTACTTTCTATAGAGTGAATAAATATCCACTTGATGAATATTTCTAATCATTATCAGAAAGCAGTTGTGAATATAGGTGACTTGAATAGCAGTTCAAACTGGAAAACAGGTTTGAGGGTACTGTGTTTGAGAGCTTTGCTCCCCACCCTGCCCATCTGAAAATAAGCTCTACAAAGTTTGAGAACATCTGCTGTGAAATCTGTGAAGGAAATCCTGCAGTGGTAAGATATATCATTAGCAGTACCTGGAATTTTCATGTTAGCTGCATTCAGTGCAGGTAGCTCGGTTTGCAGCTGCAGTGTGAGCTGCAGGTTGAGCTCTGGGTGGGAGGAGCACGAGGCCAGGGGCCATGAGCTGGTGCTGACCCTCTGCATAACAAAGGGTCCGGGGACCTGGGGCGCAGCCAGGTGAGGGGCACACTCAGAGACACAGCAGGAGCCAAGGACCACTGACTTGGTGAAAGTATAAACTGTGAGAGTACAAAAGCCCAGGTAGCCCTTTGTTTAGCATCCTTTTTGAGACACCCGGCTCGAGTTGTTATTCTAGTGTTGCACCAAGATTGAATTAATTTAAGGATTCAGAGGTGTGGTACTCTGTTATGAGAAACAGAATTGAGCTGGTAAGGAAGCCTTGTCTGACTGTGTGAGTGTGGGGTGTGTAGGAGGTCAAGTGGGGCATCTGTTGTGTCCCTGGGGCCACGCACTGCGAAGGGGCTTCAGTCCCAGCAATGGAAGTCTCTGATTGTGGAATTGTGACCGACAGAGGGGCTCCTGGATGGTCAGACAGGAAAGTTTCCTTTACACGGTTCTGTATTTGCAACGTTCACAGAAACATCTGATTCTCTTTCCTGTATTATCACATATCAGAATCCCCTGGTTATTTTAACTTTGAAGATAATTCCAAGCAAAATGAGCATTCCAATAAGAGGGAACGTGGACAGCTTCGAAGTTAAAGCCTCTGTCTTCTGGTTTGAAAGCCTCTGTGGGGTTCCAACTCGCAGACCTTGTTCAGATGTTAGTCTCAGCTTAGCTTCTGATGGAGGGCAGTGAACTGCACAAGGTTTCTATGCTATTTGACATGCATCTGGGACTTTCTGCAAGAAGAAAGGGATTGAAAACTAAAATTAGTTTTCTACCCTGGAGAAATTTGTTGGTATAGAAAATAGCTGCCTCCATGTCTGTGCCCCTGGCTTTCTTAGAAGATTCCTGCGTGACTTGACGTTGGCACAAAGGATTTCTGAGAACTCTGCAGTCTATCACCACTTGCATATGTAGCTGAATTTTCAAGCTTTAAATCCTCTAATGTGGAGGCAGTGTGAGAGTCAAGCAGGCTTTTATTAGGTAAAGACTGATTGACTACCTCTGTATAAGCTAGTACCATATACAAATACTATGGTCACTGGGATTGAGGGGCTTTGGTTGCTGCAGTTTGCTCCCCTACAGATGAGACTGGTGCTTTTCATGACAGAGGAGAAATCAGTATCTATGTATTCCTTATCATTCTTCATCTCTGGTTCCCCTGGAACCGATGAGTTCACAAAGAAAAATATCGCCTCAGACACTCACCTCAGCAGGGATACCAGGACATTTAGCACTAGCATTATCAATTAAACATTAATGCCTAGCTATTGAGCCTCAGTTGCAAGTTAGTATATAATAACTGTAGAGGTGGATTGAGATCTGCTGAGCTCTGTCTCTCAGCTGTAAATGGCATGAAGAGCATTTCCTGTCTTCACACTTGCAAGCCATTACCATCTCTGCCATTTTGGCTTTGCCAAAACCAAACTGGGAATGTCCACACAGCTAAAAGCTGCCACAAGAGGGGTGGTTCCTCAGGCCTGGCCAAAAGCTGAAGCCTTGGTCCTGTCCCTTTGCATTCATATATCTTAAAAAACAAGTTCAGTTTCATGATGAGCTCTTGCCCAGGCTATATAATGTCTAAACGTGTTTTATTTTCATTCAAGTAGATTTGAAAACATGTGAATGCCAGATTTCTTGGCTGCTAAGACTATCTCAGAATCCGAATAAGCTGTCTGTGTAGATAAATTCCTGGAGAGTGCATTGAGAGAAAGTTGTTTTCAACCCATGAGATTTTTAATAAACTGAGTAGTTTTGTGTGGCTTATCATGAGATAGCTTTCAGTGTTTGTGACTATTCCAAGTGGGAGATTAATCTGAAGAGTGTGTTTCTTCTCCAGGGAAAAGAGAAGGAATTCTTCCAGCTACAGGATGGGAAACATCATATTCTCTTCCAGTAAAACATGGAAGCCTTCTGCTCTAAAGTAAGTGTTTGCCAAGGATTTCTGAATGACTGCAATAGCCTATAAGTAAAATATTATATAGGTCACATTACAAACATCTCTAGACTATCCTAGAAAAATCTAGTATGCTCACAAACCCTTACATATGTGCCCAAGGAACAACAACTTGAATAATTTATACTTTGTTTTTAAACAAATTTGCTATTATTTACACAAAAGAAGACCGCAATTATTTTTAACTTGGTCATCCCCCCAAAAAAAAAAAACTTTCACACAAGCAATTTTAATGCTCATTCTTGATGACAAAAAAGTTCCACACCTGGATCCCATGTTGGTTTTGTGCAAAACTTACAATTTGAAGTAAGATTCTTAAAAAATACTTTTATAATTAGTCTTTAATATCCATTCACCATATCAGGATGAGCATTAACCATGCATGAGAAGATTTGAAAGACACTAAGGACACACTTTTTGACCCATGTGCTTAACCAAACACACTAACAGAGTGCACACAATCTATTTTGTGGTATCTTCTCTAATTATGTATTTTCTTCACTGAGGTGCAAGTAAGAGAATGTAGCTGAAATAATTCTGCAGAATTTATAGCCATACAGATTAAGGTCTTAAATAGCTATATAATTCAATGAGTTTCTTGTAATCTACCCTTTTTTTCCCCCTCGCCTTTACCTCTGCCAAGGAGGTGCCAAAGAACATAAAAAGTCTCAAAGTCTTCAAAATATTGAAATCAAACTTAATTCTAAGCCCTTCATACTAAAATGTGATGTTCTATTCAACAAGCAAGAATGTAGGAATGAAATTCTTAGGAAAAGCTTCTTTCATTTTTTTCCATCTGGAAAGAAAGAAAATGATATCACAAAATGTATGTCTTCTTAAGTGGTTTCTAACCCAAGTCAGTTGATTGAAGATACTTGAGTAGTTACAGTGTAGCTCTGTCATTTTTGAGGAAAGCTTTTATACTGGCCCATGTTACATAAATGAAGCCCTCAGAGAATTTTTATACTGACTGCTGTTTGAAGTTCTCATTGGACATCAGTTAATTAAACAGGTCCCAGTCTTACAAAAATCTGATTTTACTTTAGTGGTCCAACTGATGCAAAATGATCTATAGTTCTATAGAAGTTTGACAACTCCTTAAATTGAGCTCTGAGTATTTCCTAAATACATAAATAAACAGAGACAGTACTTTGAAACCATGCAGAGTTGTGGATGTTCAAAAACCTTGCTGTATTAGACCTTTACTGATATTTGTTACTGATTCAGTTTTCATTACCTATAATCTGAAATGTAAATGGCAAACTGTCTTCTCTGCAAACATCAGTGACAGATACCAAAGTCCCTGTCCCCAAATTATTTAGACTATACTTAGGCTTTTGCTTTGTGTCAATTGAGTTCAGAGATGGAACAGAATGAAGCAACAGCTACAGTGTGTTCCCTCATATTGTGGTAAAGATTATACTACTCAGTATTTGCAATTAGATAGCTGCCTTCAGCTTTAATAACTTTCCTTCCTTCTTAATTATTTTTGATCAGCATGATCTTCCCAGGCATGTATGAGGCAATTTTGCTGGGTATGAGAAAGGTGTTCTCTGGCATCAGCAGCTCTATGACTGGTGCAAATGCTAATAAAATAAAGGAAAAAAGGCAAGCCTACTAATTGTGAGTGATTTGCTTTCTCATCCCAAGCTGATGGAGGAATAATTTTGATGAAGGATTCAGAATCAGGAAGCTTCAAGTGAGTTCACTCCAGATTAATTTCCCTTTCCAAAAGCAAATAGTTGCTGCTGGAGTATGGAGCTGAATTTTATCTGCCCCATTCATGGTGGGATGAGTAGTCCATATATTTGTCAGACATTTAATTTAATCAATTTAATTATGTTTCGATGCAAAACCACCTGTGACCTTCCATCTGCTAACAAAATTCACCCATCCCTCCACATATGCACACACTCTTAAATAAGAAAATAAAGGATTGTATTCATGGAGGTATAAAGGAAATAAGGTTTCTGACTATTGCAGCTGGATACGTCTGCTCATACTGTCTTTCCAGAGAGTTGGTAGACAGGAGCTTCTACCTGGATTGCCTTTAAAGAAAGAGTTGAGAAGCATCCATTCAGAGAAAATTAAAATTGCCTAGGTGAGCTGATGGAAGCCAAAGTGATGAAAGTGATTTATTTCAGTTCACGCTGTGCAGGAGAAGAGACGTATTAAATGTGGCTTCAGGAGTATAACTCTCCTTTTTTATCTATAGAAACGTGACAAAATACTAACAAAAAAAAAAGTCTTTCTTGTATTGTCTCTTTTCAGGAAAAAAAGTTGTAAGTAATCAGAGAGTGATGGTTTCTGTGCCATCCCTACCTGCCAGCAGAGAGCAGGAGAATAATTTCTTGTTAAACCAAGTGATGCACTAATTGATACCAGCCCACTCCAGATAGGCAAAGCATGGGACTGACAGTCTGATCTCTCTTTAACCCAGACTGAAATTGGATTTTCAAGAGTCTTCTCAGGTTTCTCTTTCACTCTTAAAAGCTGTCCCTAGTAATAATTAAAAATTAAAATTTAAAAGACAAAACTTGAATTCTCAAAAAAAAAAAAAAAAACAGGATTTCAAAGACATTTCCTGTTCCAGTCAAATGAAAGTCAAAATAGGGAGAATTTAGATCAAATACAAATTGATGCATATTTGATACTGACAAGTGCAAAGCAAAATATTGCTGTTTGTAATGTCAGCAAAAGATTGGACAGTTTTAGAAGATATTTCTTATCAGTCAGCTAAGTTATAGTGTTCTTTACTATTAGTGTTTTCCTGTACAAATTTTGATTTTATTAAAAACATTTCCTAGTTTACATACCTGTTTGTATTATATCAATATAGTATCATATTTCCATATGATAATGGTATCAATTTAAATCAATATTATCAATATAATATCATATTTCCGTATTATAATTTCCATATGATAATATCATTCTTCCAAGAATCTCAAAGTAATATAATAATTTGGTAAGTACCCTGCTTTTGTGGGGGGGTTGTTGTTGGTTGGTTGGTTGGTTGTTTTGGGAGATTGCAATATAAGAAATTGACTAAGATCTCATAGAAAAGTCTGTAATCAAGATCAGGACAAAATCTGAGTTTCCTGTGAGCCAGTCCTGGTAAACTAAGCCAGTGATTATAATTCTGGAACATAAAATAAAATGAGTACTGGATCTCAAACAAAATTCCTTTCCTCAGTATTAAATAGGAAGGAAGTCCAGGCTCCTCTGAGTGTAGACAGGCTTTTTACTACTGAAACAGAACTGTGCTAGACTGTAGATTCTTTCCAACAAGATGTATGCAGAACTCTGCCAATTAAAGGAAGTATTTTTTTATTTCCAAGTTGGTGTCATAGTTACTATTTTTTCTTTAGCAAATAAGAAGTAAAATGCTCCATTGTCATTTCCTATTGTATATGTCCTCAGGCATATGATTGCCTCTTTCAACTAGAGAACCTGGAAATTCTTTCAAAAATACATGTAATTCACAGGCTGAAATAAAAAGGTAAAAAGAAATCTCCACACCTTTCAACACAGAATTTAAAAAATATCAGCCTATCTTGAAAAAAGACATGGAGCTTTAGAATTGGATGAGGCATTGAAACTGAAGGTTCTCTCTCTC
>WBNO01019097.1:0-40122 GCA_013400575.1 Peucedramus taeniatus | reverse complement strand
GCCCCTCACGTCAGGCCCGCGGGGCGGGGCCCGAGCGGGAACAGCGCTACCCGGGGCGCCGTGGGCGGCGGGTGGAGCTCGGCATTCCCAGGTGCCCCCCCAGAAAAGGAGGGTTGAAGGCGCGCAGGCCTGTGAAATGGACTGTGGGGAGATCCTGCCCGAATCCCGGCAGCTCGCGGGGGCTGGGGGTGGTGCTGGGCAAGGAAGAAAGGCTGCGGGAGCTCCCGTGCCCCGGCTTCCGCTGGGGGCCGCGTCACACCCCTTGCCGTGCCGGCAGTGGGCGGGGCGGCGGCTGAGCCCGGGAGCAGGAGCGGCTCTACGGGGCCCTGGGCGTGGTGTGGGTGGGCCCGCGCCGCGGTCTTTGGGGTGTGTGTTTCGATGTTTGGTGTTTTGCTTTGGTTTTTTTCCTCTGTGTAGAAATGCTTTCTGGATGAGGCAACGGAACAGCTGGCAGCTGGTTGGAAAATAACCTGTCGAGATGCTGTCAGGGAACAGCATGCTGCCGTGGAAGAGTTCCCCCCGCAGCGCTTCCACCCGGGCAGGCCTGCCCGCTCCCTGCTGTTGGCTGCAGCTTGGCTGGCTGTGCCAGCCCCGAGCCAGAGGCTGCTGCTGCTGGAGAGGTCTGTCCCAGCCTTAGGGAACGGCACCAAACAGGTCCTGCACGGGGTCGCAGCGTGGCACACAAAGATGCCGAAGTCTGTAGGTTTTCACTCCGAACAGAGACCTGCACGAAGGAGGAGGAGTAGGTGCACGCAAAAGATTCGGTTCAGTTCGGCTTTCCTGGCTTCCCTGTTACCTTCTGTAGCGTGTCCTTCTGCAGTTACCTTTGGGCACAGCAGCCACAGCACGGGGATTGAATCATCCATCAGCAAGTGTTCCTAATAAAGCCAAAGTCAGTGACTTCACTGTAACTCCACTATTTTGAGAACCTGTATAATAATGGATTATTTGAAACTCCAAAGGTCAATATTTTATAGAGCAAATGAATCACAAAGGCATTTGAATGAATGCCTGAATGCCTTCACAGAACAAGATTTTTAGGTGTATGTGCTGAAGGCTGTTTCAGAATTGATGATTTTCCCCAAGGTGAAGTTTAACAGGCTCTTGTTTGTTGATAATGTTTTGAGAAACACAAAGTATGTTTTAACAGCCATCTAACAAACTTTTATAATTCGATTAGTGTTTAATACTGTTAATGTCCATTAGACATTAATCATTAACTGCAATTCACAAAGCTGGAGGGAACTTTGTCTGTTACTAAGAAACTGGAAATTTACTCCAGATCGCTTTCAGTTCTAAAAACCACACATTTGATAACAATCTCCTTATCTGATAGAAAGCACTGAATCACATGCAAGGCCAAAGAAATTGTTCCCAAAAGCTTGGCATATAGCAGTAAAACTACAGAAGACAAGCCTTAAGGAGAGACAGGGATTCTGAGAAGAAACAGAGATGGTTAAGAATCCTGTAAAGGCAATAAGAGGAGTTTTAATAAAATTACTCTAGTTGGTTCTAATAAAATATGCTAGTTTTGCTTGATAAGACAGAAAAGGTGTTAGGCATGTGCCTAACTGAATGATTTCATGTGCTTCTACTGAATTACTAGTTTACAGAATTTACACAGAAGAGTGATTAAAAATAGCTGAATTTCTAGGATTCATTCTACTTAGGAAGATGGCATTTGTTTCAGAGAGCCCTGCATTAAAGACAGCAGTGGATTCTATGTGTACTTTTGGAAAAAGGTACATTTTCATAAAATTAATTGTGCTTTCAAAGACCATAAGAACCACTTATATATCAGTAAGTATGTTATTTTCTCCTTGTTCTCCTCTTCCTTGTTCTGCAGGCTCACTAGAGGCTGGAAGTCCCTTGCAGAAGCTGAGAACCAGGAAAAGAACAGTCATTGGAAACCTGAGTAGGAGACAAGCTGAAACATAGGATAGAGTGCACATTCTAGAAGTGATAATGTAAGAATGCCAGTTCAGCATTTGGAACTCTCTGATGGTTTTTCCCTACATCTCCCCTAGTGTCTCAATGGGTTCCTTTTTGGTTGTGTTAGCACTATGTGAGAGCAGGTGAGCTTCCTGGGTGCCCAAGCTGTTTCCTCATACTGAGGAAGACCTAAGGCTTACTGCTGTTTTCCTTTTCTGCAGCTGTCTGGAGAGAGACCTTGCAGGGGGTGGGAATCAAATCTGGGTGATCAGGAGTAGGTGACCTGTGTGCACAGTGGAAGTTATCTGCTCCATCCTTTACATCTAGCCCCTGAAAATTAATCTTGGAGATTTTTCTTTCCCACTTCCACAGAATATATTATTAATTTGATTTTTCTTTCCTTTATCCAAGTAAGAGATTTATTATGAAGTGCATTCATGTTCAGTGATACTCATAATGTATTTCAAACTCAGTGTTGAGGAGTACTTCTCACCCAGGTGTCTTGGCCTGCAGTCCACAGATTGAAATGCACATTGGGCTCCTGGATGGAGCTCGAGACAAGAGGCCATGAATTTCTGGCCTTTGGGATAACAAAGGACATGAAGACAGGTGACCACAGCCAGGTAAATGGACAACTGAGAGTAACAGCAGGAGCCAGTGACTGCCGGCCTTTTGGATAAGGTGACGCCAGTGTGATGGATGAACACGGAGCGGGGAGGCAGGAGAAGACGAGCGGGACTGACGCCCCGGGGGAGACTCTGAGAGTTTAAAACCCTGGAGGTTCTTGGGCTTGAGGGGTTTGGATGTATTCGGGCACGCACTGCTGTCCACCGGCCATGCTGCTGAGCTATAGCGTGTGGTTACTGTCACAGGAGAGGGCGCCAGCGAGTCAGGGGCAAGGCCAGGGGTCAGGTCTTTGCGAAGCCGCTCGCTTGCCTCGGAGCCCTGGTTCCCCGTAAGCTCGGGAGCGCTGGGCAGAGCGCGAGCGGCGAAGGCGTCGCTCCTTGTGCCGGGCAGAGCGTGGCTCCCCGCAGCCTCGGGCCGGAGCCATCCCGCTCCCTGCGTGGCTCTCCCGCCCTCGCCCGCCTTTCAGTTTCGTTTTCGTTCTAACGCGGGCCGGCCGTGCGGGAAACGAAACTGGGAGGGGTCTGCGTGACGAGCCGAGCCGGGCCGGTTGTGCCGCTGGAGCGTCCCCGGGTTCCGGAGCGTCGGCAGTGCATCGGAGGTACCGGCGGGGCGGGAGGAAGGGCGGGGGTCTGTGCGAGGTGGGGTGCCCGCAGCCCGGCTGCAGAGGCCTGGCTCGCCACGCTCGGTGTGGCTACGCCTGGCATCATCGCTGCTCGAAGGGGTATGTTGAGTGCCGGAGGCACTTCTGCAGGAACCGGTTCTAATTCTGGAGAAACGTTACTGATTATTTTCCTCCCGCAGAAATCAGTGAATGAGTCAATCTTTTTCTGTTAAGAAGTCTGCTAAGAAATCTTCTCTAATCACTGAATTCTCCACTCTGCTTGCTAAGACTCTTATTCCAAGCAATGATTTCCAAAACTTTTGGAGACCAATTATTTGAATTAGAAATTCGAATTAGCTTCCCATGAACTTCGTTACTGGCACGAATTTTCTATTTTATATCATAACAGTGACCTATCTACCAGGATTAGGGGCTGCCTTTGTTCTGTATTTAGAGCAACATACACATCTTTGAATGTTTTGAATGCAGCATCTATTGAAGATTGTGTCAAAATGGATCGTGAGTATATGACGAAAATCAACCATTACCGTCAAATGCATAAACTTGCAGTGGATTATGAGACCATCGATATGACGGGCCCATCTCATGATCCTGAGTAAGTTTACTGTGCATGTCGAGAGCTAGCATGGCTTTTCCTGCAGTGAACAAACTGCATAAAGCTTGCAGTTACAAATGTTAATTTGCTGAAAGCACATATGGGAAAGCTGGTTGAAACCATGAATTGAATGGTAGATGCATGGGGAAGACATCATGTGATACACTTTAAGGAGAAAACTTACTTCAAGGGTGATGGCTCTCTTTCAGAAAGTACCAGCAGTGCACCTGTTACTTACTAGTAGCTCTACTATATCTAATGCATCTCCTCTCAGAAGGTGGAGTGGGTTACAGAAAGAATTTCAGTTTATGGTTTCAATACTATAAAGTAAAGTGTTTACAAAGCATTGTTGTTTTCTAACCAGAAAGGTTGGGTGTATTAACTGATTGTACTAACATATGTACTAACATATGTAATGTGTTATATTTTTTAACATCTCTTACAAGAAAAGGGTCTTTTGCTTAAGAAGTTTTGCTTTCCCTTTTAGAGACAATTACGGGTGATGGAATATATTTTATTTTTAACATTGATACAGTGTATTTTTTCCCTTGCAGAAAGGTTGTAGGTACTCAAGATCTGTAATATTTCCTTGTGTGATTTTTTTAAAAAATTTTTGCTAGTTTGCATGAAGACAAGCCTTATGCTAATAACTAATACATTTCTTTAGATGTTTGCATGTTGTCAGATAGCACTGTCTATGCAGATTTATTCTTAAATCCGTCTACCATCCCAGAATAAATTATTAGATATTATCTGGATCTCAGGTGTTAATAGTTATCTTTTTTACCCACATGGTTCATGTAATTCAAAAAAGTAACTCTTATTTGCAGTAAAGACCACAGCTGTGCTGTGTGATCACACAGCAACATTTTCATTCTTCAAAAGTGATGGCATGAGACTGACAGAACTTACATACATTCCAAGTTATTTATCCCATTTATCGTGGTTTTTAAATTGTTTTTCTGTATGTTCTGATACATTCACAAATGAAATTCAGCCCATTGTGTGATAGTGATATCTAGGAAAATCCTGGGTAACTTGGGCTATTCCAGGGATACAGTGTAAAGTGTCTGGCTGTAGTGATGTGTGCTGTGAACCTTCAGTCCCCTTATGCTGCTCTTTCCTGGTGTTCTGCCTGCTAACTGGATGCATTGACCACTGCTGGTTGTGAGCTAGGTCCCTAACTCTGCTGTGCTGTGTCCCATCTCATAAATCACCTTGCAGTTGTCTGAGGCATGATGCAGAGATACCTCCCATCCTTATCATGGTTCTGGTGCTGTGGCTGCTTCCAGTACAGTGTCTGACGGCCAGTGCTGAACGCAATGTAAGAAGGTTAAAGGACACCAGGGTGGCTCAGTCCTGAGCTTTCTTGGTCTGGGAACACAGAGAGTGGACAATTAGGCCAGTCCTGCCTAAACCTGTCAAGTCTGGGAATTGTTTATTAACTTGGGGTTCATGGTGAATGACTCTGCACTTATGACCAGCTCATGTGTCACTCCTGCAGGTAGTCCTCAGCCTGTCATGCAGACTGACTGCAATTTCCTCAGGATGCTTAAATAAAATGGTGTATTTTGGATGCAGTGTCATAGCTGAATATGTGTAGTATTCAGTACTTAGGTATGGGTTCTCTGACAAACTCCTTCCCAAAGAACAACCTTTCTTACATGTTTTGTTTTTTCTTTGTTGTTTCTTATGTGTAGAGTATATGGTACACTATGGGTGTGCCTTTTCCTACTGTTTGCCCCCTTAAGATTTCTTGATAAGCCTTGCTGACACAATGAGAGCAAGCACTGTTCTGCATCTTCGTTTTTTCCCACCCAAACATTTAATTAAAGGAAAGTGGAGCATGAGGTTGGAATAATGAAAAAAGTGAGTTCCTGAAGTCACTGCACTATTTGAGACCAATTTTCCCACAGAGGAGCTCATGGTGCTGTACCTTGACTGTGTGAATCCATCTTGTTGGCTGTGAGCATTTACATGCTCTGCTGCAGTCTGAAGCACAGAGGTGCTCTGAGGCTCTAACGGTCACTTTAACTTGGTGCAAGTGTGTGCTGCTGCCAAAGGCAGAAATCCAGTTGTTATTTCTCCTCTGTTGCCTTTCATACAAAAGCAGTATCAGAAACATTAGGGGATTTGCAGCTGCAGGACAAGTTGGATCTGTAAGGACTGATTTATCTGAAATCCAGCCATTTTTTATTAGAGCACAGTATTGAGTTGACCCCAGGAGGCAGTGAAACCCCCAGCTAACTGCTCACTTCCCCCCAGTGGGACAGGGAGAGAATCAGAAAGGTGAAAGGGAAAAAAATCTTGTAGATTGAGGTAAAGACAGTTTAATAGACAAAGATGGATGCGTGACAAAAGCAAAATAAGGAAGTTGCTTACTCCCTCCCATCAGCTGGCAGATGTTTCCAAGAAAGTGGGGCTTCATCATGTTTCATTATGTTTACTTGGAAACATAAACACTATAGCCATGGGTATCCCCTCTTCCTTCTTCATCTCCCAGCTTTTATTGCTGACCATGATGCTACATGGCATGGAATATCCCTCTGGCCACCTGCCTTGGTTGTGTCTCTTCCCAGCTTCACACATATCCCTCCTCTGCTTGCTGGAAGGCCAAAGTAGGAAACAGAAAAAAACTTTGGTGCTGTGCAAGCACAACTCAGCAGCAGGTAAAGCATTAACTCTGTGTTAGTTCCAAAGCTACAACACAGCATCATTCTGGCTGCCCTGAAGAACGTTAGCCCTGTCCCAGCTAGATCCAGTACTGTCAGTCCTGAACTGCATCAGATTCCCATTCTGGCTCATGGAGTTGCTATATGGGAAGCAGGAGTGTACAGTTGTGGAATGGAGGGACAGAGAGGGAAGGGATCAGCAGTTGAACATAGAAAGGCAGGACTGGGTATTGTGTTTGTTTGTTGTAATTTTTTTTTTTGTTTTGGTGGGGCTTTTTTTGTGCCTGCCTTTAAATTTATGTCTCACAAGCACCAGACATGTTTTTTTTCTCTAATTAAGCAGTGTACATCACAGGGTATTAAAGGTGAGTGTAATGTCACATCTGGTTTCATGAAATCAAGATTAGCTAATCTTTCCTCTGTGTAGTGTCACACTGCTGAGGTATGTCCTGGTGTTAGGGCTTCACAACCTTGCTTGTAACGATGCTGACCTCATCCATTCTTATGATTTTAAAAATTAAATTATTTTGATTTTAAAAAGCAGTTAAGCAGTTACAAGTACTGTTAGGACTAATAAAGTACATGCATTTGTGACTAGAGACGAAAATTTAAAAAAATATTTATACTAAAGAATTATAATTATAAGTTTGATATAATAAAAACACATTAATGCTTCAATACTTCCCAGTTATCCTGTAGTGTTTTGTAGATAGTAAACCCAAAGTTTAATCTGATAAGGTTATTAAAGTATATATGTGGGTAAAATGTAGCTATGTTTTAGATAAGTTTCCTTCGTTGCAGGTTCACAGTTGTTGTCAAAATAAACGGTGAGGAATATGGTAGAGGCACTGGTAAAAGTAAAAAAGAAGCAAAAGCAGTAGCAGCAAAAGAAACATGGGAAATGATTGAGAAACAGGTGAGTAAATAGCAGGATTAAGTTTTGCGTGTTACTAAGCAGTGTACATCACATCACATGTAGTAAATGTTGAAGATTAATATCTGAAAGTAGACTTTTAATAAAATGTTTTGTTTGAAACCGTTTCTAGTTATTCAAGTTGTCTTTGTTCTGTCTTATTCAGCACTTTTCTACTTTTTATCACTGAATTGTTTTCCTATAGGGTTGATATCCAATACTGTGAGTGTTTCCTCCTCTGCTGTTACAGGAGGATAAGGAAATGTATTTGCCTTTGTTAAGCTGCCTTGGTGTATCCAGAGTGGGCAGTGGTCCTTTCATATCTTGACAACTGTTCAATGATTCATTGTCTTCAAAACATTTGCAGGGCGTTGCTCAGTATGTCTGTTGCCACTCTACTAATGAAATTGCTTACTTTCACTTGTTTTAATTAATCTTTTTTTCCTTTTCATTGTATTCTTTACAGTATAGCTAGTTATATATTCTAATAATAATAATAATAATAATCCTTCCTTGATTAAGTCTAGGTTTGAATTTTGCTCCTTAGTTTTCTGCCAAGTGTTTTGCCCTTCTTCATTTGCCATTCTTTTTTTTTTCTTTTTCACTCTGAATGATTCTTAGCACCTTTTGAATAAAACATTTCCTTACCTTTTTCTATATGGCTTTTATTGTGTCACTGTCATTAATTTAACACAATTGCTGCATGTTTGTTAATATGTTACTGATGTTGACTAATCATGAGACAGCTGAAAAGTCCTGCTTCCTCCTCTTGAACATGCACAGGAGTATTTGCAGCCCTTGCTAAATGGGAGCATCAGCAGCATCCTGCTACCATCCCTTCTTCACAGCTTTTCCCTCTATTTTCCTGGAAGGGGTGGGATGAGGTGTGGTGAGAGGTTAAAGGCAAAAGTATAGTACTTGGAAAGCTGGGTTTACATTTATTCAAAATGTAATAATTATGCTTGGAATGTCTGTCCTTTGCCACAAAGGACTTAGGTAATGGAAACTTGGGATTTCTTAAGAGTCTTTTGAAATGTGGACAAACCTTGCAGCTATATTACTTATTGTGCTCTGTTTATCTTAATGTATTTTTTAAGCTTAAGTTTTCAAGTTACCTGTTTTGTTTGTTTTATAGCATAAGAGTCCCTCAAATATGGCAGCTGCAGAGTTAATGACAACTCAAACAACCTCACCACCTGCACTAGACAAAGATTATGTCAGCCTATTAAATATTTTTTCACAAAGGACGGGTCACAACATTGAGTATCCTAACCTAACTCGTACTGGAGATGCCCATGCTCCCACGTAAGATGTGATTTATCTTTCTGCTTCCTTCTAATACTTTGTTGTGTTTACTAATGCTAACATTAGTTATCCTTGGTCTTGTTAGCTGAATCTTTAGAAGGAGTCACATCATCTGCCTGAGAGCATTATCCAAAAGCTTCTGGAGCTCTGTCAGACTTGGTGCCGTGACCACTTCCTTGGGGAACCCGTTCCAGTGCCCAGCCACCCTCTGGGTGAAAAATCTTTTCCTGATATCTGACCTAAACTTATCCTGACTCAGCTTCATGCTTTTGCTTTGAGTCCTGTCACTGGTTACCAGAGAGAAGAGATCGGTGCCTGCCCCTCCTCTTCCCCTCATGAGAAAGCTGTAACTGCAGTGAGGTCTCCCCTCAGTCTCCTCCAGGCTGAACAGACCAAGTGACCTTAGCTGCTCCTCATACAGCTTCCCCTCAAGGCCTTTCTCCATCTTTGTTGCTGTCCTTTAAGCACTCCTCATAGCTTAGTGTCATTTTTATATTATAGCACCCAAAACTGCATACAGGATTTGAGGTGAGGCTGCCCCAGCTCAGAGCAGAGTGGGACAGTCCCCTTCCTTGCCTGGCTGGTGATGTTGTGCCTGATGAATCCCAGGACAGGATTGGCCCCCCTGGCTGCCAGGGCACTGCTGACTCATATTCAACTTGTCATTGACCAGGATACACAGGTGCCCTTCTGCAGTGCTTCTCTCCAGCCTTCTGTTCCCAAGTCTATACACACAACCTGGGTTGTCCCATCCCAGCTCCAGAATTCAGCACTTGTCCTTGTTAAATTTCACATGGTTGGTGATTGCCCATCTCTTAATTTTAGTGTGTTGGTCTCTCTGCAGGCCTTCCCTGCCCCTGAGGAAGTCAACAGCTCCTCCCAGTTTAGTCTTGTCAGCAGAATTACTTGGTATCCTTTGAATCCTGTGTATAAGTTGTTAATGAAGATGTTGAAGAGCGCAGGGCCAAGAATGGAGCCCTGTGGAATCCCCCTAGTGGTGGGTCCCCAGTCTGATGTCAGCCCATTCACTGTAACCTTTTGTGCCTGACCCATGAGCCAGTTGCTCACCCATCATGTAAGCATGGTTATCCAGGTGAGTGCTGGATATTTTGTCCAGAAGGACACTGAGGGATGGTATCAAAAGCTTTGCTGAGGTCCAGAAAGGTTACATCATCTTGCTTTCCTAGATCAGCTGGGTGGGGTTATCCTGTCATAGAAGGAAATCAGGACTTTACCTTCACAAAGCTCTGGTGGCAATGACCGGTGACTGTGCTGTCCTCCAGGTGTTTATCAATACCTCCCAGAATAATCTTTTCCGCCATTGTACCGGGCTCACTCTGAAAGTGAGTTATCTTTAAGGCACAACAAATTTGTTACCTACCATTATTAATTAGATTAAATGTATATTGAAAACACTGTTCTGAAGATGCATACTTCAGATTTTCATTCTATAATGTCACTTGATTGTGGTGTTTAAAAATCATTACATTAACACTTGTCATATGGGATATAAGACTCAATTCCCTGTTGTATTTTACAGGTTTTCTATTAGCTGTATAATTAGTGGTCATTTGTATGGAAGGGGCACTGGACCTTCCCTAGCTGCTGCAAAACAAGCTGCTGCAAAGGAAGCATATGAGAAGGTAAATAAGGAAAGCTCTCTGACAGTATGTGCTATATTTAGCCTTATCACAGAAGTTTAAATCTTTGAACCAATTTCTTCATTGTATTTAAAAGCATATTCCATGGATTCCATTGAAGAAGGAAGCAATCCATATTTTAGTATGTTGGTTGGGTTACTGTTAGTAGAATTTATGTTGTGTTTCTGTATTCATTTCTGGATTTTAAAAAACTGAAAACTGCTAACAGTTGATATCTCTCTGTGTTTCAGAATAGGCCTGATATGTTGTCATTCAAGGATGCACACGTTTTAAAAATGTTTAAATTCCAACTCATATACCACTTGTCTTCTGTGAGAAGTGTTGTTGAGCTGGCAGGCGATGAACATACTTTTACTGTCTTTTGTAGGATCAAAAATCTGTTGTGTAGTGTGAGAGGCAAAAGCAGGAGTCAGAATCAACAGGACTTTCCTTCTGTAGTGTTCCAAGACAGAGTCCTATGAAACAATTGCTGACACCATCCTCTGGAGAGCAGAGCTATTGTCTTCATGTTGGCAACTGTTATTTCCACATGGGCAAAAAACTATCAGAATTCCAGTAGTGATCCAAACTCCTGAAATGTACAGAACATATGAACTAACTAAATGGAGTGTAGTTTAAAGAAAAGGATGGCAGTGTAGGAGAGGGAAGAAGCCTTTTTTACTTTCAAGTACTTTTTAAATTATTTGCCTGTTACTGTGAATTTTCAATGCTTTTAAATTGATTTTTAAGTCAACTGTGTAATTAATTAAATGTCCTATTATAGCTCTAGGAGCCTTTCTTAATATTTTCTTTTGTTGCAAACCCAGGGATATTTTAATTTTTCTCAAAGTCTGAAATTTATTACCTCAAACAGAACTCGTATACCAATTAGTCTAAATTTGGGGTGGGTTGTTTTGGTTTGGTTTTAATTTTTATTAATTCTCAGTAATGTCTGTGTAACAAACAAAATGTAATCTGGCAAAAAGTAGTAAAGGTCCAGTGCTCCTGTATTTAAAAAAAGGAGTTTATTTGTTGGCTCACATTGAAACATAAATCCTGTGTTTTTGTGTCCATGATACTGTGATGGAACACCAGGAAACATTAAAAAAAGAAAAAAAATAGAAAAGAAATTTTGTTCACTTTTTGTGAGGTGGTCTATATCCATTGTAGTTGATGCTTTTAATGTTACTTTTATGCTCTTAGAACATGGGTAGTGGGAGAAGGAGAAGAACCTCTACTAAGTATTTGGGATAAGATTTTTTTTATTCAACCCTAATTTATTTATGAGTTTTGCAGTGTTTTCATGCCGAAGACATTGAATGTCAATTTGTACTGACACAGATTTTCAGTTCTGCTGATTACATATGCCAAATCCTACATATATCTCATTTTTCACATGGCAGTTGCACATGCAGCAAACAACAAAGATACTAGTTTTTCATAACTCTTACTCTTATCCTGGTTTTGCATAGAATCCAGACTACTTTTGTAAATGTGTCTGTATAGTACCCTCACTGTGACAGGGCCTATGTTTTCTCTTTCTCTGGGTGGAAATTGGGCAGATGCCTTTCAGCAGGGCTTTGAATGTTTAGCGCAGTTACCAACTGGCTCTTAGGATCCTGTAATCTTCCCTTTGCCCTCTCTGAATGGCATCTTTTGCAGTAGGGATTTGTTTATGTGATTTTATTAAACATTTTTGGCTTTTTTTTTTTCCAGATGGAAACTGAAAGATCTAATGGCAGTTGTACATTTAGCAAATACAGCAATTCCTCTCAAGTGCCAGCTGAGTCTGACTCAGAGTAAGTTGGGTTCACTGCTCATGTGATAACAATATATTTAGTAATTTTAGAGGGTCATGTGCTCTAATTCTAAATAAAATACATAATTTTATTGTTTTATTTCAGTATAAAGCCATCTAATTTTAACTTCTGTTCCTTAAACTTCAGAGCAAAGTTTGTTCTACTTGTGCACTTTTATGTGAGTCTGTATGGGATAGCTTATAGTAAGTTTAGAGCTTTCTGATTTATTCACATTTTGGCATAGGTAGATTTTTGGAAGCAATTTTACTGTGATGTAAATGGATTGCCCTACTTCATTCAATAGCATTATTTCATGCCATTTTACTCTCATTTTCCTATTGTGACACTCTTGTGAACTCAGTATAATTCAATTTCAGTACTCTCCTGTGCTCTGTATTCTCCTTTCTTCCTCTCCCTTTTTTCTTTTTCCCCCCTTTTTTCATTCTACATGAAGGGAAAAATTTGCTTAGCAAAAGAAACAGAACATATATTAAGTTTGATATTTGATTTGAGAACCAGCAGCTTACCTGTAGTGCCACTACCACTTTTACATTCTTCTATCTTCTAGATGTCATAGACTCATTTAATAATAAAAATAAAGGAGAATATTACAAAGTACTGTTCTTTTAAAAGCTTTCAAGCAGGACATTTTGTAGTTTAAATCAGTCATGATTGTTTAAAACCTTTTCAGGTTTTGCTTTAAAAACTGTGGGTTTTTTGGTACTTCTTTTCTTGTGACAATAATTTTATTTCTTATTGGGTTACTTTTACCTAAAAAAGTAGTCCATTATTTTTCAGTAAAAACAGCATTTGCTTTGCTGACTCATCTGCAAAGTTGGTAGGAAAAACGAAAGACATGGCCATATGTAAAAAGCCTTCACCTTTTCAGGTATGGTATGAAAATGGTCTTCCTCATAATTACATTTTAGACCCTGAATAGGGCATGCTTCTTGTCAGAGTGTAACATCAGTTTGTTCTTTTATCCACTAATCATTGGAAAATACATGCATTTTTCCTAAGAATCTTCAGTAGTGTTAACCATTAGTCATTTCCTTCTGTATTGTGGATCAAATTTATGTAATGTTTAATATATGCCTGTACTTCCAAGAAAAGGGTCAAACTAAGCTCATCTTTTGTAATCATAATGTTATGCATGGCATATGTGAAAAGCACTGAGCTAAGATTCATTCTTATGACATTGTTTACATAAGATATGATCATATTTATAGGCAATTCCTAGATATATTATCAGACATGTTTTAAACCAACTACAGTGAAAATATTCAGGATACCTCATGCTTTTTTTCTCTTTTCCATGTAGAGAAATGCACAAAGTTCTGTTCTGAAGCCCATAAGGTATGTGTTTATTTCTAGATTGCTGTCTCTTCTAAACTATATTGCAAATAACTTTATTTTTTCTATCTCTAGTAAAGAAATGCTGCTATTGGTAGGTATATTTCTTTTCTCATTGTATGTTAGAAAAATGGCTCATTATAAATTTTGCTTTTATCCTTGTTATAGAAAATTGGCAGCTAATTTTGCTAATGTAAGAAACAAGGAAGAGGAAAAAAATATGTCAGACTCAAATGAAAGCTTGCCAGATGTGGATACAAATACCGGAGAAGAGAATGGAAGTCCACACACTGTCAATAAAACGTAAGAAGGTGGTTTTTTTTTAATTAATATTTGTAAGGCAGTAACAGTATGTATGAATCTAGATTTGTTTCTTTATTTGCAGTAGAAGGAGGGAAAATACTACTCTGAAAAGAGCTTTCAAAGAAAATTGGTAT
This sequence comes from Peucedramus taeniatus, assembly GCA_013400575.1. Taxonomy (NCBI): domain Eukaryota; kingdom Metazoa; phylum Chordata; class Aves; order Passeriformes; family Fringillidae; genus Peucedramus; species Peucedramus taeniatus. The sequence goes on along the minus strand of WBNO01019097.1, from coordinate 26,227 downwards.
TAGATTATTTTTTTCCTGGAAATTAAAACTTGTCTTAGAAATTGACAAGCAATGGTATTTATAGCTCACAACCAAACATCATTCATGTGAAGATGTGAGGGCAGTTACCTGACAGGCCTGGAAGGGTCAGTTTCCTGTGTTGTTTTAATCTCCAACGCTGTGATTTAGACCTGTAGATTTGTCAAATTATGACTGTAGAATAATATTGCAGGAGATGTATTAAATCTGTCAATATTATTTTTATATCCTTAATTGAAAATGAAGGATAATTAAGTGTGGTTTTCCTTTTTAAAATTTTTTTAAAGGTTTCTCGAACTTTTTGAAAAAATAGAGCCTATTGGTGCAGGTGGTTTTGGGAATGTTTTCAAGGCAACATCGAAGTGTGATAAGACAACCTATGCAATCAAACGGGTTGAATTCACAGAGTATGTACTGTATATTTACTTCTGCATTTTAGGACAACCTTAATAAAGATTTTAATACTTTATTTTCTCTCTCCAACAATACTAGGAGCATTTAGGTGATTTTCATTATTAGTTGTCTTTTCTAGTAAACTGTTTTCTTTATTTTCAAGTGAAGCTGAAAGTGGTCCTGAACCTTTATTAAGTTTTGCATGTAATGGGTTAATTTCTGCTGGAGTTGTAAAATGTACATGTGTTAAGTTCTGTTTTCCCTGAACACAGTAGTGCTCTGGTTGCTAATATTGCAAAATGTGTGTGAAGAAAACCTGATGATTACTAAAACATTGAAAGCAGCCCTGATACTTTTGACAGGCTACATGGAAAATTTCCATATCAGTAATGCAAAATAACTATAATTACAGAAAATAGAAGAAAATCCAAGTAATAAATTTTGTGGTTTGTAATGGGAAAATGCTTTATATCTGACCCATGTAGTCATTACTCTCATGCTGTTACTTGTCTTTTATAAAAGTCTCAACAGAGAAAGATGATCTTAATTGTTTTAAAAAAGTAATTTTCTGTTACCTAGTGGAGTATTTTATCAGCAGTTGAAAAAAATAATTTCTTTTAGGTTATCTATTGAAAATGTTTTAAATTGTTGGAGATACTTGTCCCTTAAATTGCGTAATGTGTGCATTTCCCTTTGGATTCTTGTGTTCTTTGCAAATACATGTTATTTTCATTGGTATTGCTATCCTGAGAACTATACTGAAAACCTTCTACTGATTCTTCAAGTAATGACTACTGCTTTGCTGGTGGGTTTGCAGCTTTTTGAGCTTTTTTTGAGTGGGGATTTAATTCCTAATGGGATTAAAACACTTTTTGCACTTTGAATAACTGAGCAGATGAAAGTAAACCATCAAATTTGTAATTTCAGTTTTGATCTTTGAACTTCTATGAAGGAGAATATTATGCTTTGTTCCTAAATTAATGTAAAACTATCTGTATCCTGCCACTTGATATCATGTCTTTTATTTAACTTTGTATTACCTTGTAATAGGGAAATACCCTATTTTTTTTAATTCTTTCCCCCCCTCCTGATAGGAAAGTAGAACGTGAAGCACAAGGACTTGCAAGTCTTACCCATGAGAACATAGTGCGCTATCATTGCAGCTGGAAAGGGCGCGACCATATCAAGTACCCAGACTCTAGGTAACTACAAAATAATAGTTTGCATTCACAAACTTTTTTCACAGCCATAGTGAACTTTATGCTGTTGATAATCGGTTATCAATTATTTTACAAATACAAATGCACACACATGCAATCATAATGCTAGGAGAAAAGGCACAGTACTTTCCAGCAGCAGGTTGCATGTCATGAAGTATATTTATATCTTCCTTTCCTTGATTAATAAGATATATTATATAATTTTATATTTCACTCCTCTCTCAATATATGGAACTTAATGAATTTATAGAGGAGAGTAAGAATGCAGAACTCAAAATTTCAGGCAAGAATTAATAACAGAAAAAATTGTCTGACAGTTGGCTACCAAATTCCTGATCGGAAGTTTCCTTTTTATAAAAAGTACTGGTCAGCCAGTAGCTATCATAGATTTAATTATTTCCCTAAGTTACTATTTTAACCATGATGCCTGAAACAGTTTTGATTGTTGAGAAAAGGAATACAAAATGAAATGGTCTTTAATTTAGAGGTAGCCTTTTGACACTGAGATTTCTGGTAAAACAGTGGTGAGAGTTTTACTTTTAAGTTAGACTATTAACTTTTCCAAGCTTCTGTGGTAAGCTTTTTTCATTAGCTGTGAATTCATACTCTTCAAATAGGCTTCCATACTTACTTAGAGCCATAAAATATTAATGGATTCAAAATTATGGTTGGCATGATACCTCTCCATTATTATGCTCATTAAATGAACAGTTAAATGGGGGGAAAAAAGTCTGTCAAAACTGAACCATTAATATGTTGGAGCCTCAATATCATGTATGTATTTTACATGATACAGTTCATTAGGTAAAAGAAAAAAAAAAGTCCTCAAAACAGAGGTCCCAGACTGGAATTCGTACCCTGACCTCAAGACTACAGAGTCCTGAGCCATTTAATGCTTGTTCTTTCAGTGTCTCAGCTTTCCTATGTACACTAGGAAATGTAGTATACATAGGAAAAAACAATGCATGCTTCTCTTTGTATTTTCCTTCCCCTCATCATCTCCAGCCTCAGCCTATCCTATGGGCTTCTTTGGAATGTGTGAGGCTGCCAGATGGGTGAATATATTTCATCTAGATTTCCAGTTCTCAGAAGGGTTTCTGTGACTAGCAGACCAATGTCAAAAATGGTCACTGCACTACCTTCTTGACAGGACAGAGTTGGAAAGAATATGACCATTCTGGGCAGGAGAGGAAGGCTGATGCTGTATCTCTTGAGCAGAATAGAGAAACACGTGTCAGGGTCTTGCAGCAGTTCCTACAAGGCTAGATGGAGACAAGGACAGTGGTATTTCTTCCTAGATAGGACATGCTTCTAGGTATGAGGGAAATGGAACTTGGGCTTTCAGAAGACTACCAGTGTGAAACTAGAAAGCAAGCAAAATTCTAGAAATACTACAGGAATATGTAGCAACTGAGCAGGGATTCTTTGGGTTGCAGCCCTTTTTATTTAATACAAATTGCGCTACGATCTTTCTTAAAATTAAGGGAATAGCAGACTTTGTTTTGGGTAACTCCAAATATAATTATTAGCAAAAAAGGCTTTTGAAGATGACTTGGGAGGAATTGTATCTTGCCAATTTCAATATGGTATGTAATTTTCTTTTGAAGCCATAATTCAGACCAAAACATTCTCTGTCTTTTCATCCAAATGGAATTCTGTGAACAAGGGACATTGGGAAAGTGGATTGCAAAAACTAGCAGAGACCGAAAGTATCATGAAATGGCACAAACCAAATTTTTACAAATAGTGAAAGGAGTGGAATATATTCATTCTGAAGAGTTAATTCATCGAGACCTCAAGGTATGTAGGATAGGTAAATAAAGAAAGAAAATAACAAAAAGTTAAAGGTAGTATACTTACTGGAATTTTAGAGAATGTTAAATTGTTACAGTCTCTGCTTATTCTGTTATGTACCCTAGCAGTATGCTTCTTTGGATATTGCTAGTGATTGATATTCTTTCAGCAGCTGGCTGCACCTCATCCTAAAATCAGAAGGTGAACTTGGAGGATCTCAGAATACAATAGTTCAAAGAATAAGTAGTCATCAGCCAACAGGCATTTTCAGTCTGTTACTGGGTCACAAGTCTGCCTATTGGAAAAAGAAAAGTTGAGTCTAGAAAGTGGCTCTTGCCATATTGTAAAGGGATGGTTTAGCTATCCTAATACATGCTGTGTTTAATAACAATATGTTCTAGTTACTTTTGTCTGGTGTATGCATATGAATGATTGAATGCTACAGGCTTGGATAGACTTTCAGTCTCTAGATGTGCACAGTCATAAGAAGATTTTATTTCAATATAAAGATTCTAAGGGACAAAGCCTTCACGGCTTCAGGATGGAAGCTGTGATGTTGCTTACAGAGTTTTAAATCACTCACTTAGTGAAAAAAATCATTAGTGTGGTGGCATTCCTAGGGTTAAGTTAACTTCCCTGCTTGACCACTCGGGGCCACTCTGACAGTCAAATTCCCATCACTAGAGACCTTCAGAGCTGGGACTGAAGTCCCTTCACAGCAGACAACTGTGGTGAACCCACAAGTGCCTCACTTGATCCCCCTAAAAATCGCGGCCATATTTGATGCTCAACATGGGGTTCAAGCCCTTGACCTTGAGATTAGGAGTCTCATGCTCTACAGGCTGATTTAGGAATGAGGCTGTGGTTGATCAGGAGTGGTATTCTCCAATTTAATGCTCCTGCTGAATCCGCATGCTGCTCACTCACTTTGCCCTCCCCTGTAGCAGGCTGGAGAGGAGAATTGGAGGCACAAAATAAAGAGCACGGGTTGAGATAAGAACGATTTACTGAAACAGCAATGAGATAAGAAAACAAACACAGACAAAAACAGTAACAACATTAATACCAGAATTAAGAACAGAGGGTGATTCACATGCAAAAAGTTCACTGTGGAGCCCTGCCTGATCATGCCATGTTCCCATGACCCAGTATTGAATCCTTCCCCCATTCCCAGAAAATGACATGAGGTGGTATAGAATAACCTCCTTGTCCTGGCCATGTATCCCCCACTGATTACTGTACAAATTAACTCTCTCCTGACCAGAACCAAGTTATACTGCTAATTCTTCTACCTGTATTTGAATTGAGGAGCTTTCCTCTCCTCTTTGCTCTGCTGTCAGCTTAGGCTTGGCCATCTGAGACCTCCATAGCCCAGAATCAAAGTTGCAGGATAGGTTCAAGCTGAGATTAAAGTAATTTGTGCCTCATAGGAAGAGAGTCATTAAATAGTGTAGCCAGCTATAGGTACTATATTAAAAATGTGTGGACATGGTCAGACTTGAACAGAACAACTACACAGAGCATTCTTTACACAAAGATCTCTTCCTTTTGACTATTAAGTATCTCCTGGCCTTATGGTCCACTAGAGCTTCTTTGAGTAAAAGACAGCATGAGGCTATTTGGTTTTGTTTTAAAAACATTCAGAAGTGTAGTTTCTTTATCTTCTTTGGGGAACTTCATTGAAGCATATATAGTTCTATTTTTAGTTATTTGACTTCATGTTCTGGTTTTTGCTAGGATACAGTTATTTTCAGTAGGTGGTACAGTGCTGTCTTTTGGGTTCAGTATTATGATAATGCTGATAACACACTGATGTTTTGATTGCTACTAGGTAGTGTTTATTTTAAGTCAAAGACTATTTTTTTGCATGGGAGGGGGGCTGATCTGGGCTCAGGAAGGGGATCTGGCTTCAGTCAGTGGGTGGTGAGCAATTGTATTGTGCATAACTTGTTTCTCCTTGTTTTGGTTTGTTTTTTTAAATCCTTTCATTATAAATATTATTTACCATTATTATTAAATTTTACTTTTGTTTCAATTATTAAACTGCTTTTAACACAGCTTACAAGTTTACTTTTGATTCTCCCTCCCATTCCCACTGCGTGGTGCTTAGTTGTCAACTGGCCTTAAACCATGACACCATCAAATTTAAAAAGGGGAAGTTTAATGGAAATGTAAAAGTGATACTCTGAGATACCTGTAGCAAGCCTTAACTCTACATTTGATTTAGTACACATGATCCTTCTGTGCCTAGGAGAAACTCTGACTTGAGTGGAATTCCATGTAAGACTGAATGCTTTGCCTAAGTGTATCAAGTCCTGGCTAGGATTGAAGAGTGAAAAGCACTTTGGGATACAGAATGTTATATGCACAAGATATTTGAAGAGCAAGTAAAGCATGACACAGTTATGACTGAGCTAGTGGAAAAAATGTGCAGTTACTGCAGAATGTACTACTTGAAATTTAGTTTGTGGTTTTTAAAAATTGATTTAACTTATTTCTCTTTCCACACCATCAGTTTCTTAATGCTACTTTCTGAACAATTGTCAAATTTTATGGGGAACACCTCTGTGGCTGATTATGCTTGATGATAAACCTTGGTCATTTGGTAATTTTTTTCCTCTTTTTATTTATATATATGAAAATAGCCTCAGAATATATTCATATCACATGATAATAAAATAAAAATAGGTGACTTCGGTCTTTTGACTTCTGTGGCATTTGAGACTCTGACTGAGAACAGAGGAACAAAATCGTATATGGCACCAGAACAGGTAATTATCTTGCTGTATTAGTGTCTCTGTAATTAGGTGTGTGCTATAAACTCAGCATTGGATGTTCTCAATCCTAATCTCAGTATTAAAGCAAGTTGCCTAAAGTTCCCTGGTATGACTGTATGAGAGGATAACTGTACTCTGCAGAAAGCTTTACCACAAGTGTGGTAAAGTTTTTTGCTCTATGTGAACATATGGTCTGACACTGCATGCTGTAAAAAAATGCTCTTGTAAAACCAGGCTGCTAGACATATATTTAAATTAGAATTTATGGCCCCTGTTAATTGCATAATTTGAGTTTCTCTGTTTGTTTGTCACAGGGCAATATTGGCATGATTTATCTGTATAGGTCTGTAGAAGTCTTAATTTCAGTGTGACATAATAGTCACTATTTAACAGGTCTGAGGCAGAAAGGGTTAACAACTAAGAAGGATATTGAGTAGGGCTAGTCCTGTAGCCTTGGGGTGGAAATTACTGCTGACTTCAAATTTTGCTTTTAGAAGTGCTGTTCTCCAGTTGAATTTGATAATTATATTGTTCTGTTCTAATCTTTCTAGACTGGGGCCAAATATGGAAAGGAAGTAGATATTTATGCATTGGGATTAATTTGGTTTGAAATTCTTTCGGCATTCACTTGCCATGAAAAATCTAAGGTATGTAATCTTTAAATTTAAAAACTCCCACTGTTATTGTTTTGCTTTGCTTCTGGTATCACTTACTGATAGCATTCTAGAAGGAATCTCTTTATCTTGAGTATTATCTCTATTTGCATTTTTTTCCTTAATTCATTTCCATAAAGCCTGTAAGTCCTCACACCTCAGTTGAAATATCGTAACTGAAGGAAAGAAATACTACAGTTTATTTCACTTCTGTCCTACTACATATACATAAAAGCCCGAGCATGCTAAAGGATAACATCAGGCAAAAATGGATGTCAAGTTTCTTATAAATCTTTTTCTTTGATCAGAAATTTAAGGGAGTATTTTTCTAATTTTAGAAAATAAAAATTATGGATGGGTGAATTTTGTCTCTGCCATGCTCTTGTCTTCACTGCACAGTGGGGCAAGAAGAGTTTCCACCAAATCAAACCCTTGCAGTTTTCCAAGATGAAAACAAAAGTGATTTGGAACAAGTTTCTTTAAGTGAAACAGATATTTCAAAAAGAAATCCCTTGTTGCTTAAGCTTTTTAAAAAAAGGTATCCTGTGTGTGCTTTGAGCTTTTTATGTGCAAACCTACATATTGGTAGGACAGTGACGTAGCTGCTGGGTATCTTGCCTAATTGTGGTTGGACTCAGATTTTGAACACTGTTAATCAGATCCTTTTGCCAATGAGATCATACCAGTGTGTCTGTTCAACTTGGCTCTCTCCAGCCACCTTGTAGTACTTCCTCAGTCCTTCTGTTCCTGCTCACAATTGACTGCAAATGCACACACATTTCCATGGTGTTTACAGTTGGAAAAGCATAATTTCCTTAAACTATAAAAATCTTGTGCTCTGCAGGCAGGTGGGGAAGTTACATAGATGGAAAGTCCTAGGATAGTATTCAGCTGCTCCATTAGATTAGAATTTCACTTAATGGAACATGATAAACTCTAGTGTTGGCAAGCCCTGTGTCACTGTAAGAACATCATGTAAAAACAAAGTTGATTATTCTGTGCTGAGTAACTTGCAGTAACTTGGTTCAGTTGATGATGCTCAGCAGGTAGGGTCAACAGGCCTAAAGCTACTGCTAAAGAGTAGGGAAAAAACTCCAAGTTCACAGGAACTGTTTTACTGTATAGTGGTTGTAAAGGGCTTGCTATGCCAGGCTTATGGGGATAGCTGATGATTCAGGATACACAACTAAGTCCAAGAACATGACTGTCATCTTCAGGCAGACATTAAACTAGTTAACAGCAAATGAATTAAGCAGACTGCTCTGTTTACCCAGAAAGCCACTTGCAGAATCACAGAATGGTTGAAGCTGGAAGTAGCTACAAGAGGTCATCTAGTCCAACCTACTTCCTCAAGCAGGGTTCCCTAGAGCACATTACTTGGGCTTGTGTCCAGTGTGTCCTCCACTCAGGGAGACTCCATAGCCTCTCTGGGCAATCTGTTCCAGTGCTCAGTCACCCACACAGTAAAGAAGTTCTTCCTCATATTCAGGTGGAACTTCCTGTGCATCAGTTTCTGCCCATTGCCTCCTGTCCTATTGCTCAGTACCACAGAGCAGAGCCTGGCTCCATCCTCCAGGCACCTCCCTTCAGATACTTACAGACATTGATGAGGTCCACTCTCAGTGCCTCTTCTCGAGGCTGAACAGGCCCAGCTCCCTCAGCCTCATTAGAGAGATGCTCCAGTGCCTCAGTCATCTTTGTTACCCTCCACTGGAGCCACTCCAGGGGCTCCATATCTCTCTTGTCCTGAGGAGCCCAGGACTGGACACAGCACTCCAGATGCGCCTCACCAGAGCTGGGCAGAGGAGCAGGATCACCTCTCTTGATCTGCTGGCAGTGCTCTTCCTAATGCATCCCAGGATTCCATTGGTCTTCTTGGCCACAAGGACACACTGGTGGCTCATGGACGGCTTGTTGCTCACCAGGACCCCTAGGTCCTTCTCCACAGAGCTGCTTTCCAGCAGGTCAGCCCCCAGACTATGCTGATGCCCAGGGTTATTTCTCCCCACGTACAATACCCTGTATTTCCTTTTGTGGAATTTCAGAAGGTTCCTCCCTGCCCATCTCTCCACCTATTGAGGTCCTTCCAAAGGCCTGCACAGCACTCATTGATGAACAAGTTAAACAGTACTGGGCTCAGTATTGAAGCTAGGAGGACAGTACTGGTGACAGGCCTCCAACTAGACCCTGTGCTGCTGCGTGTGACCCTCTGAGACCTGCTGTTCAGCCAGTTCTCAGTCCACCTCACCATCCACTCATCCAACCTGCTCTTCCTGAGCTTGCCTATCAGGATGTTGTGAGAGACAGTGTCATACAGAAAAAAATGGTTAACCAAAAGCCATTTCTAAAGCATGTAATGACAAATCATTTGTTAGTTGCTTTGAAGTCCATGTAGCATTTTATACAATGACATAGAAATTAATGTGTGGTACTGACTATGATAAAAAGGAGGAAGCACACCTGCTTGGCTTGTAAACAGAAATTCAGTTGTCTTGGTTTTTTCTTTTCTTTCAATGTCATTAGACAATATAAATCCATTAATTTCAAATTAAGGAAAGATAATGGTTCTGAAATAGAGGATGATTGAAACAAACATGTCATTGTTGTGTGTGAAGCTTTTAAGCTTAGAAACGGATAATAGCTGATGAAAAGGCCATAAAACCAAACCAAAGCACAAATAAATGAAAAAAGCCCCAACTTTCAAACTGTTTACAGTTACCTTTTGAAGCCTTACATTTCCTGTAGATTTGTGTTTTCCTAACTACTTCAGTAAACTATATGCGTCATAAGGTAGAGATACAAAACATAACAAATGAAAGCATACCAAAACTATTCTCTTTTATTAATTTCAGGTATGGCCTTCTGTTAGAAAAGGTGAGCTTCCAGAGTACTTCAACAGCCAATTTCCAACAGAGGTATGGGATTTTAATGTATTTTTGGGTATTGTATTAAAAAAAAAAATCTACTGACATTTAATTTTTTTTTGCAGTCATCCATAATCAAGAAGATGCTTTCAACAGACCCTTCAGGAAGAATCACTATATCTCATTTACTTGACCTTGTTAAGTCTGTTGATAAAGAGAAGGCACTTAGAAATTATTCTTATTGAATGTCCTTTCGCACTGTGTTTAAATCCAGAGTTTGATGAATTTATTACAATTGATGAAATGACGACAGATGTCAGAAACAACAGTAAGACTTGGGGTGTGTCTTTTCTTGTCACATCACCATTCATGTCTGCCGGCTGCAACCAGAACAGGGCACTTCTGCAAGAAATCACACACAATTTTTACCTGGAAACATAGGTTGTGGATGAGCTGGACTGTTTTGTACCATAAGTCATAGAACCTGGTCCTTTTCTCCTTGAAGATCATGTTGATGTGCTAAAATGCTAACTGGGTTGTCGCAAATCGCTGCATGTGCTGCCTCCATTATCCCTTACTATCTATTACTTTCCATGGAAGAACTGTTGTCTGGTGGTATGTGACTCCTTTCTGATTTGTTCAGTGATATTGTTAATAATTACTGCAATGCTCCCATTAGTACCAAGACTAGTTTTGGCAAAAAAGCTATTAGGAGTAGGTGCACATTATTCTTCACTGAATTTTAGTACTCTTAAGTTTTCTTATCTCTTCACAGCTGCTGATGACCTAGCACCTTCAGTGCTCTAGAATGTAAACTTGTAAAATGAGGATTTCTTAAGAATTTAAATGTTAAACATTCAGCTTCTAGAAAAACTAATTTAGAACAAATTTCAATTTTTGAAAACTTTAGGTTTTTATGGTTGTCTTTTTTGGAAAGGAACATTCAAGGTGCTATTAATATAGGAAAATTATCCTCATTATAGGAAAATTGCCTCAGTAGTAACCATTTGAAATCCTAGGCTGAGAGAGCACTTTAAACATTCCTATGCTTCTAGGTTTTAGTCCCTTATTGTAATACTGAGGCATGCCTAACCCTTAATAACTGTACTTATCCAGTGTGCTCACTGCCAGCCCCACAAAAGGGAACAGCAGGTTCTTTGTTACTCTTCATTTGTATCCTTCAGAGTTCAGCCTTGCCTGAACTCAAACTGCTGTGTGTGGTGTGGGGAGCAGGGTGAAAAGACAGGCACAGTAGACCTTGAGGTGCTTATCTTTGAGCTCTACCTTGTCAAACTGCTCATTGATGTGGGGGGTCAACATAACTCCATACAGTCAAATGAGCAGGGATTTCTAAGCAAAAATATAGGTAATATGTGAAGTACTGTATGCTTTTTCTGAAATGTTAAATGGGTTAAAAGTGGGTGACTGCTCTAAAGAAATAATACAAATGAAGGTATTTACATTCTTAGGGAAACTACTGATGTTCTGGTGCAAGTATTTGTTGCTAAATGAGAATGTGATTGTACATACATTTATAACGCCTTACACTGCTTTCTTTTTTTCTATCATGAATGACATACATAGAATCATAGAATGGTTTGGGTTGGAAGGGACCTTAAAGATCATCCAGTTTCAACCCCCATGCCCTGGGCAGGGACACTTTCCAGTAGATCACACTACTCAAGGCCTTGTTTAATCTGGCTTTGAACACTGCCAGCAATGGGTATCCACAGCTTCTCTAGGAAACCTTTTCCTTTGCTTCATTAATCCTCAAAGTAAAGAATTTCTTCCTAATATCTCAACCTTCCACTTTGAAGCCATTCCCCCTTGTCCTGTGACTACATGCCCTTGGAAGAAGTCCCCCTCCAGCTCTCTTGGCAGCCCCCTTTAGGTACTGGAAGGCTACTCTAAGGTTTCCCCAGAGCCTTCTCTTCTCCAGGCTGAACAACTCCAACCCAAGCAACTTCATTTGCCAGTTCCCTCGGGACCAGTGGATGCATGTTTGCAGGTCCCATGGACTTGTGCACCTCTAGGTTCTTTAGATTTTCTTGAATCTTATCTTCTCCTTTACATCCCTGGCCAGATTGAATTCCATCAGGCTTTATGCTTTCCGAACCTTATTCTTGACTGGAATTCATAAAGTATTTCACTACGCTAGACTAATTAGTATTTCTTTGCAGTGGTCAAGATCTGTGAGAAATTATATGTCCTTACAGACAAAATACTACTATTTCTGCTTTCTCTTCTCTTTAATCTATTGGGATAAAATTAAAAAATAGTTGGACTTGATGATCTTAAAGGTCTGTCCCAACCTAAACAATTCTATGAAACTATTCATAATATGAAAACGGATATGTGACAGTCTCTCGGCTGCATTTCCTTCACAGTTTTTGGACAGAGCAAAGTAGTATCATTACCTTCTTGCTGTTAAGTAATACTGAGTTTGTACCAGTAGTTTTTGATATGTTTTCCCTGCATAGTATTTGTATACTTCAGCATTAACTTTTTATCAATGGCTCATTATAGTAGCAATTGCTGTTACCTAAAAAGAAAAGGTCTATTAAAATGTATTTTTATGTAAAAAAATGAAAACGCACCATCATGATCTAATTCTGTTTAATTATGGAAAATATGCACCTTTATATGCAACAGAATATTGTTTCAAGTAATGTCATTGTCATGTTTTACAAGCTTTTTTTTTTTTTCCCCCCAAGTTTAAGATAGTAAGCAAAACCAGTCTGGTATTTAGGCATCTCTGTAAAGATGAAAAAACCTGGTTTAACACATTATGCAATAAAGTGATTGGCCAATCTTTATGCCTTTACTCATACTTGAATTTTATTACCATTTGGGCAGCGCATAAATATGTGAAAGACTCAGCCTCCCTCTCAATTATGTTAGTTCAGTTACAAATACCAAGTTTTAATTCCTCTTAAATTGTGCATCAAACAGAAAATATGAATTTAGCTTGTCAACTTAAAATCTTCTGCATACTCTGGTATGAATTCTTGAGTATGGCACAGCTCCAAGTCTTTTAAAAGATACTATGAATACTTTTATACATACTTATCTAGGGATTCTTCCTTTAGATGGGCTTTAGTCATGATATGCAGCACTGTCTCCGGGACAATTTGAAGATAAATCTTCAGAGTCTATAGGATAAGCAGGAAAAAAGTGAGTAATTGCAGCTCAGGGAAGGAAAAAATGGTTGCTAAAAACATTTCTAGAATCCATGTAGAACAGATTAAATAGAATTCAAGGTTTACAAGTTAGTAACTCTCAAATTTGTTTAAAAACAGGAAACACAAATTCTACTGTCTTTGGTGTTGTGAAACTGGATGCGTTCTAATTGTTTCAGAAACACCTGCCAACTTTTGCAGCTTTTTATTGGCTTTAATACCTGAATTATGTTTCTTCAAAACTAATTAAATTTTAATATAAATTAAAATAAATTTTAGTATGGTTTCCTGTGTTCTGTTGTGTGTGAGTTTTTTTTTTTTTTTTTTGTTTGCTTGCTTTTGGTTTTTCTGCATATAAACCTGAATATTGGCTAACAATCACAATAATAATATGTACCAAGCTTTGTGCAAAAACAGCAGCTTGGAAGGTAAATTTGCTGTGCAGATTCAGAAGCTGCAGTAAGAGAAAAACAAAGGATATAATCTACAGCTGGAGTCTAGCTGCATAAGAAAAGTAAGCACCAGAAAAGCTTGGTTCACTCTCACCTTCATAGGTTGTTCCACACCAAATACAATAGAAGTGCTCCTCTCTTAAATACGCCGTCAGGATGTGTAGCTTTTCTGATACCTAGAGATATGTACAGGTATGTGATGACCTGGGCCTCACATGACATAAACCACTTTGAGCTACTGGTTTGCTAAAATAAAGTGTTAACCTAATGCTATGGAAAAGCTACACAATACTGTAGCTCAGTAAGACATGAAGTTTCCCACAGTTGTAGAAGAGTTCACAGGAATTTATGATCTCTGGAAAGTTAATGGCTGTTGCTTGCTTATCCTTTCCAGCTAAGAAACCTGCCCTGAAGAGAGAGCTAAAAATATTACTTAGCTACCCGATTTCATGTATATGGTATCTTCTGTGCATTTTTTCACACCTAATCTCTGCCAATCAAACACAGAAGGCTAACAACAGCTGTGTAATCTAGTTCTTAAAAATACGTGTTTCCAATGTCCATCTTGAGATCATCTGTGAAGCATTTTCAGAAATTAGTGACTCTAAACTTCCACCAAAATTAAAACTCAAAATAACTGTGATCTTGTGTATCTTGGCTAAGGCAAAAAAAATGTTTAAAATTTAATTTATAATTTAATTTCTAGTTCAAAAATTAAAATTTAATTTTTCCAAATATCAGCTTCAAAACAGATGAGCAATAAATCAGTGGTTTAATGTTTTATAACTTATCATGTAACTGCTATAAAAGTCACTACTCTGGGATTGCAAAGAGGCCCTTTACTACAGTGTGGGAAACATGAATACATACATCCTTTATACATGTATGTATATGTTGCAGGCACAGGGCCTGCAAGGCCTCCCTGGCGGTCAGCAGCCCGAGACAGAAATGCTTGGTCATCATGACTGACCAGAAAGACCCCTGTTCTGCCTCCAGACCCTTGCTTATCTCCCTGTAAGCCTATAGGTCATATTTGCCTCGACCCTTACCATTGGACAATTTCCAAAACCCCAAAACCCTATAAAAACCCCTACTTCTGTCCAGTCTGGCAGAAGAGCTGTCACTGATCCCCTTCACAGAAGAAACCAATAAAGGACATCTCTGTGGAACTTCACACAGCGCTTCTCCTCTCTCTCCCTGCGCCTGCCTGAGGCACCTAGCAAGCAAAGGGCTGAAATCACCAATGAGCTGATAATCACCGAGAGCTGATATCACTTGAGCTTGCTAAGGTAGCCTGCAGCTGGGAGCTGCTTGGGAACTCAGACAGGCAGTGCTGAACAGGACTGCGCTATCCAGGCCCGTGGCAGCCTGCCGGGGATAGCCCAGACCCGGCGGAAGACCGCAATATGTATACATACATACTGTTTCAAGGAATATTAAATTTAATTTTCAATTGAGCAATTAATTAAGTTGAAGAGCTTACACTTACACTTAAGTCTGAGCTTGTGCATTCATCTTCCTTGTCTTCTTCATCCATTTTATCCTCCTCTTCAGGTTCTATCCAAAACCAAGTCTCCTTGGGAACATCAATATCCTTAAATAACAAGGGATTTAAATGGAAGTAATCTGTCTTTGTAAGTGCTCTTGTAAGATGCTGAATAAAACTAATTTCTAGGAAGTGAACTGTTAGCCTTTAAAATTTGCATGTATAGTACAACCAAGAATTACTGAAGCTGTAGGTAAGTAGAACAGTCCACAAGATTTTTTTTTTCACTTTTATTTTTAAACAATGAAATGCATGCCAATGCTAGACCTAGTTCTATTTCATCTATGTTTGGTATGTGCAAGGCTATGCAGCAATGTAATCTCACACCAAGCCTCTGAGGAGATACCCTTGTTTATCAGTTGAAGACATGCCCCAAGTTATTTTATCAATAGATCACGTGGTGCTTCCTAATTCACTTCAGGTGAAATTAAAGGAAGAAAAGTAAACAAGGATGATCTAAGCTTAATTCAGCTGACTTTATTTGAAACAAACTAAGTAATGTTGAACAATCTCAGCAGAACTTATGAGGTGGTATTAACCTGCACCTGGTTAATAGAGGGGGAAAAAAAACCCTTTAAGTTTTACAGTGGCAAAATTCATAGTGGTTCACTACTATTACCCAAGTTATTCCTTGCAAGTGGAAGGTATTTAGTTGTGTGTGGCCTTTTTTGTTTGCTTTTAATGCTACTTTGGTGAATTTGCTGACTCCCTCAATAATGATCCCCATTCTTGGAGATACTAAAGAGCTGCGTGGTCCTGGACAACCTACTTTAAGTGACTCTGCTTGAGGAGGAAGGCTGAACATGATGACTTCCAGAGTCCATTCCCAATGTCAATCACTGTGTGATGATGTTGCTCCCTCACTTGAAGCAAACAGCACTATTATATAGGAAGGCCTGATACTGGCTACTGGAAGATAAGCAAACAGCTCAGAAGAAACCACAAGAATGCAGAAGCAAAAACACAGGTCCTCACGTAAGTTACCATGAGGTTGTTGTGTACCTTCAACTATCTTAGTGGTACAAACATAGACATTGAAATATTTTAAAAGGACTGAATTGTTGCCAAACATCTAGACTTAAGCTAGTTACCCCACAGTTTTAGAGAACTTCCAAGAACTGAATCACTACATTGTAGCCTGTATCTCTAACCTCTTAAGTCCTCCTTCCAACCCTCCAGAAAATCCCCCAGGTCTCACTTTTTGCATATCTAATTGCTGGCAGGCCCTCTGGCTTTTTTGCAGGTCCCCTTCCATCTTACGTTCTTCTTGTTTGGTTTTGAATCTTATTCTGTTAAGAACAAGCAGAGGCAAATAAGCAAGCAGACACACAGTGACAGATGCATTACAGTCCACAGCTTTACAAAACCCAGAAATCTAAGATTCTATTCCTACTGATTTTCTCAGACCTGAACAACACTGAAGAAGTCATTGTGACATTATTTATGTGGGAGCACACTTGTATTTCTTGGGAATTACACCTTTAAAATACCTTTTTTGACCACACTGCACTGTTTCTTCATTAGGTTTTCCTAAGACATACAAAAGTGGTTCACTAAACATCTGCAAAAGCTACAGCCTTTCCTCAGCTTCTCCATATATTACAAGCAGATCAGGAGAAAACCAAACCAATACAATCTTTAAAAATGTACCCTGACTTTTAAAACCATTGTACCAACAGTGCTTTGGAATATCTGCGGATTTTATATTTCAAAATATATGTTTCTCCAATTAAAAAAGCTGCATATGACTTGAGAAAAGTTAGTATGTATATTGTTTGCATTATTAACAATTACAAAACTAAAGGGTGCAGCATATGCTTTTAGCATTACAGTGTTCATCTACTTTTGCTTTAGAACTGAGAAACAATTACTCTGTACTGTAACTCTCACCCTTCATTCAAAACTTTCAAAAATACTAGGACATTAACAGAATAACCAAACATCAAGCATAAAAAGAATTGCTATTTATTTAAACATTTCTTGGAATATCAGTTGTATGACTTTACCTGAACTGATCTGCAGCTTGTTCATTTGCTTGTTTTTTCATATGGAGTTTTTGTCTATAGTTTTCCAGTTTTTCTTCAGCTTTTCGCTTTTTTAATTCCTCATGACCAAGCCCACTTCTGCCTATGTAAGTTCAAAAGATGAATGTAAGCAGTTGAAAAGCTCTGATATCCAACTAAATAAATCAAAAAGCACCACAAACCTGTTTTTATGTTCAGAGGAATAGGTTCAACAATGCCTTCTCCTGTGAGAGAAAAAAATAAGTCAATGTAAAACCCAAGTTTTTCTCAAACAATGACTTCTGCAGTATATTCAAGTAGGCAAGCTGTTTTTGCCATTATTGTGATTGTTTTGCTTGGAAGTTGAAAACTTCCCAATCAATATACATTTAGTGCACTACAAATGACACAGATACTGGAAACTCCCTCTCTTTTTTGGCTTGTCTGCTGGACTCCTATGTACTTTTTCATGACAGGACCAAACAGAAAGGTGTTGACGTGACAGGTGTAAGATACCGGTGATGAAGACTGCTTTGTTACTGCCTTCTGGAGCATTTTTATTCTGCAATCTCACAACAATGATGAAGAAAAAAAAGAATCTGTCTGGACCAGTTCATTGTGATTGTCTGCCAGAGACGCTGAACTGGCACAGCAGTTATTGATTCCTTGTTTTAATGATTTTACTTCATCTATTAAGGCTTCATTAGGGTAGGCCAGTGTGCACAGTTTCTTTTTCAAAATCCAGCTATAAATTTCAAGAGGGTCTGATTTTTTTTGAACACTATTAGCTTTGCAAAACCATCAAAACATCCTTAATGCAATTCCTGAGATATGCACATACGCAAGTGCACTTACTGAGCTGCAAGTGCTGCTCTACCCTTGTACTCTCAAGAGCCTGTACTATTTTTACTTCCGTTTTATTGATTTGCTCTCACATTTTGTTTAGTCACAGCACCTTCACAGTTCTGTAATGCTGTGGCCCTCCAAGAGACACTTATTGACCTGTCAACAAATGAAGTGACAGCTGCAGTCTGTAAAATATTAAGGTATAACTGAATACAGACACACAATTCCAGAGAGTAACAAACTTACCGCTTCTGCCAAGGGCCTGGCCGCTCTTGTAGCCCATCTTCTGGAGCAAAGCAAAGCCTTTGTTCTCATTGCCCAATGCACTTTTCAGTACCAAGTCACGTCTCTCTTTTTCTTTTTCTTTTATGCTTTTTTGTCTGTTCTTCTCATTGGCTTCTTTTTGCTTTTCATCTTTCTGAATAGCTTCTTTCACCCGCCTCACCATGGGCAAGCCTGGCCTGACATCGTGTCTGCGAGTTAGTAATTCCACCAAATATTAGCGTGCGGTTTTTTTAACAGGTTTCCAATCACTTAAGAGGGTTGAAAAAAAAAAGAACTACCTACTTACTTAATAAATAAATCGGACATATAGTCTTCCTCTTCATCTCCCTCCATGCTTAGCACGCCTCTATGCCGACGCCTCGCCTATGAACACCGTCAGTGCGTGTTACCGAACATTTTATTTCTTTGTGCGTCCCCTGCGAGGTGGGGGACGGAGCGGCTGAGAGACGAAAACACCTGAACCTGCCGGGCCGGGCTGCCCCTACCAGCTCCGGGGCACCTGCGCCCGCCCCCAAGCTCACAGCGCGTCTTCCCGGGCTCCGCTACCGCCGACTACGGACGGCCACGACACCGCTCCACGCCCGGGAGCCCCGGCGAGCTGCAGCCAAGCGCCAGAAGCAGAGAGAGCCGCGGGAGCAGCCCTGGAACCCCGGCAGCACTCCCCGGGCCCGACTCGGACAGCCAATCCGCGGCGCCTGTGCGGAGCCGGTCCTCGGCGCCTGCGCCTCTGCCGCTTCCTGCTGCGCGGTCGCGGTGCCTTCGCGCGACCTGGCTGCGTTGGGGCCGGGCTTGGGGCAGAGCCGCCCGTGTCCCCCTTAACGCCCCTCCTTGCCCGCCGAACCTGGGCACGNGCCTGGTGCAGCCCGGAGCTGGCGGGACGCGGCCGCCGCACGGGAGGAGCGTAAGTGACCGTTAGCGGCCCGGTGCGGGCCGGCGGCTGCGGTGGAGCGGGGGCAGGGTCCGCACTTCCCCTCGGCGCTGGCGGCGTGTGGGGTCGGTGTGCGCCTGTGCGTTTGGGGCTGCGCGCTCACAAGGCAGCGGGCACCGCTCCGTTGGCATCGGCTCCTCAGCGCCATTGCCTGAGCATCGATCACTGACGGCCGGCGCTGCTCCGCTGCGGTACCTCCTGGGGAGTTTTCAGAGGCGGGAGTGATGCTCTGAGAGCTGCTACAGCTTGTTAAAATAGCCAATGCAGGTAGGAGGACCCAGGCGCGAAAACCTTTTCACCTGATGGAGTCCTTCAGGAGCTTGTGACTTCGCCTAAACTTGACTGTTTCTCGGCTTTCTCATTTCACTGACGTGGGAGCGTGATGAAGATACAAGTAGTTGATTTAGGCATAGGAAAACAGCTGGGGAATAGAAAGGAATTTTAGTCTCTCGGAACGTTTTCGTATCTCTGTAATACTCCAACACTGGAGCATCCGCTGGCTGCTGGTTGACTTTGATCGGCTTTGGCTCTGCGTCCTGTGGGAGATCACAGTGTATTTATTTCTTGTAACATTCACAGCAAGATCCTTGGCAGGATCGGTGGAACTCGGTAGGCTTCTCACTGCTTTTTGGAGCAAACCTTTGGCCAGTGTCAGTGAGCTTTGGATTATTTGCGTAAGTAGCTCTGTGTCAGGCTCACTCTTCAGTTAGCTGAATATTTGTGTAATTGTTCTTGTGTCTGATGCTTTGTGCTTCACCAGCACAGCTGAGTGTATGTGCAGGCTTTGTTGCTTAGAGCCTGTGTTTCCTACATTTTAGATTAAGTGTATGGGAGTGTGGGGAAGGTGCATAAGTTGTCCATAGCTCTTATGGCCGGGGCAAATGAAACCTTTTATGTGGAGAGGAGAAGGAATAATGAGCTGTACTGTCCAACAGTGCTTATGGTACTTACGTGCTGTGTGGGTGTGACAAGCAGTGCAGGTCTCTGGGATGATATCCAAAGATTCACAGTGCCATCATTCATTGCATCTATCTCTGTTCTCATGTAAAGGTGTTTTGAGGTGATGTGTCTGAGTTACTGACAAGCAATGCCTTCTCAGTTCTTTATAAGTGTAAAGAAACAAACAAACAAACAAACAACAACAAAAAAAAAAAACCCGATGGAAAATGTCTTTGGAGGAGTTAGGGAGGAGGGCTGTGTGTGCTTCTATATGTGGCTCTTCCACCTTTGCTGGAACTGTATGCAGTGAAAAATATGCAAGGTGCTGAAGTGCAGGGAACAACCTTAACATTAAAGACATTGTGATGCTATAGTTTC
Source organism: Peucedramus taeniatus (assembly GCA_013400575.1). Lineage (NCBI taxonomy): Eukaryota > Metazoa > Chordata > Aves > Passeriformes > Fringillidae > Peucedramus > Peucedramus taeniatus. The sequence goes on along the minus strand of WBNO01019097.1, from coordinate 5,952 downwards.
ATCAGGACCAAATAATTAAGGTGGATTTAGAACTATAATACAGAATTAAGATGTCACCTTACTGATGTCACCTTACTGATGTCTCATTTGGGGACTGTTTAAAAAAAATCAAACCACTTTATTTAACATTAAAAATTTATTGAGTTTGACGATGAATGAGGAAGCATCTGTGAGCTCTTGAGAGCAAAAGTGGAGCAGTGCAGCTGTCAAAAGATGATGCTTGTTGAAAGCTGATGTCTTATATAATACTCTGTAGTTGTGTTGCTTTCTCTGTTTTGCCTGAGATCCTAGTTTCAACATCTCTGTATTCAAGTTTTGGGCTTGGATTGATTTTTGCTTCTTGGGTTTCTTTTTGCAGAAGGGGGTTGATTTAATGGTGTGATTTTAGGTGAATTTCGTGGGTTTTTTTACTTCTATCAGCTCTGCATTCAATAGCTACACTTTTCTTCAGGTGGTTTGCTAAGATGAAGTTGTCAGAGTGTTTGCTTACACTGATAGTATGCTTTTGGTAGTGCTTTGCTGCCAGCCCCTGTTGATTGAGCAGGATCACCAGTGTTCCATCTGCAGGATTTTGCCTGCTGGGAGACCTGCAGTAGTTTGGCTGCTGCTTGTGTTTTAGGCTGTTACTCTTAAGGCTTGCTGGATTTCAGGGAGCTTGCTTGTCCACCACTTTAAGCAAGACTAGTGGGATCAGGAAAGTCTTAGGTCAAGTGATGCCAAATCCTATCCCTGTTCCTGCTTCTCCCAAACTTGCGTTGGCTGGAAATTCCTACTTGTGGTAGGCTCATCTTCTCAGCTTGCCTATTGAAGGGTGTTGAGAAGGAGGCCAGGTTCATGCCCCAGCTTTGAGAGTGTGCTCTCAAGTCAAGGGTCTTGACTTACAACAATCCTTTTTCATGTAAGTGGACACAGTGAGATGATTCCTTTACCTTCTTTAAACAGGGACTTTGGTATAAATATATTCTTGGCTGAGAGTTTGTGCCCTGAAATTGCCTGTAGGTGCTCTTTTTACAGTTAACAACCCCATTCCCTGAAATACTAATGAATGGACTCAGTTTGTAAATATGTGATTAGCCTTTATGTGGGACTATTTAACTAAGACAAGTCTAAGCAAGCTGAATATTTTCATTTGATTTTCAGAGCTTTGCACTGATGTACTATATTTTATACTAATACTTATAATTTTATTTTAGAGTTTCTACACAAATTTGCAATAAAATTGGAATTCAACCCATTATGGAGCTGGCTCATAGTTTGTTACTGAACGAGGAAGCATTAGCTCAAATCACAGAAGCAAAGAGACCAGTTTTTATCTTTGAATGGTTGAGATTTTTGGATAAAGTGCTGGTAGCTGCTAACAAGGTAATTTAATGTTTTTTTTTCCCTTCTTTCTAAATAAACTTTCTTTTAAAAAGCATTTGTATTAATTTCATGCCAGAGAAAGTTGACAAGTAATAGCCAGATGGTACCTGTATGGTTTCAGATTCAGTCTGAAGAATTTCTGTGCTAATTTGTAGATTTCAAGTGTTTAATTGTAGGCAGTAAGTAGGCAGCTGTTAAGTATTTTTAAAAAGTAAAAATTAAATAGGACAGCAGCTAATTCTGGGCATTTAGCATCTGTCTATGCTGTTGTTGAATGTATCTCATACCTCCCTGAGAGAAGCAATTTGCTGAGTTACATACAGTTGGGAGTGGTATAAGGTTTACTTCTGTTTCTTGTAGATTTTTCTGGGTGCTAGAATCAACACAGTGGAATAAACTACTTTTCTTATTTGGTCTGTTAACAGACAGATGTCAAGGAAAAACAGAAGAAACTTGAAGAACGGCTAACGGGACTCATCAGCAGTTCCCCTGGGCCACCCACACGGAAGCTGCTTGCAAAAAATCTCGCCGCTCTCTACAGCATTGGAGACACGTTTACTGTTTTTCAGACTCTTGACAAGTGTAACGACATCATCAAGAGCAAAGATGATACTGCAGCCTACCTGCCCACCAAACTGTATGTTTTGGGGGAAGGGGGATGATTTTTAAGCCAGGTGGTCCTGGATATTACAGAAGACTTTGCCTATAGATGTGCATGCTATGTTTACTTATATTTTGTGTGCTTGTTTGGAGTTACATATGCTTGATATAGGTAGCAGAGAATAGTGCTGGATTGAGATTGTGGAGGGCAGGATTTAAAGGTGACACATTCGTGTCTATGTGAAAGTGAAATGGTTTTCTCTAGGCAAGGCACTGTGTTATGACTCTTCACCTGCTTATGGCATGGAGAGGATAAAGAAGGCATTCCACCAGTGGAAATTCTGCTGCTTGTGATCAGGTATCTCATTAAAGGTGGAACCTGCGGATTGTCAAACCAGATGTTATCTGTGCTTAGAGAATTGTAACTAAATATTCAAGTTTTTTTCCCCATCAAACGTTGCCTTTTCTATTCCCCTCCCATGCTAAGCTGCACAGGCCTCTGAAGCAGATTCTCTCTACATGTGGATATGTGTGTGCATGGATGTGTGATCCAGTTTGTCTTTAGTCATAGGAGCTGTCCCATTGGTAGGAATTTGGTTAATGCCACAAACAACTTCCACTGAAACTGCTTTTGCTACTTTCCCATGTACTGCTTTATATGTTCCTGCTATCTAGTGAACCCAAATTTGGTCTTGCCTTCAGGCATTATGAAAACAATATGATTTGACAATAAAATCTGAAATAGTCACTGTTTGGGCAGATACTGTCTTCTTATTTCTAGCTCTTGCAGCTGTGTGAGGAACTTGTATAAGTGGGAAGTGTTTTCTACTATAATATACTCTGAAATTTATGCTTCCAAGTCATAGTCCAGAAGGATTTTAATGGACACATGCCCATTGAAAGGGAGGCTGTAATGCCCATTAAAGGGGAGGCTGTAATGAGTTTGTGATGTAACTTGGCTAAAAAAACTGTTTAGCCAGCAATTACAGATTTAAAGAAAGCCTCATTCCTTTGTAATGAAAAAGTGCATGTTTTCAGGACCTGCTTCTGTGACTGTCCTGGCACAGTTTGTGTATATAACTGCAAGGTGGTGATAACTAAATATTCCTAATCTCAAATGGCAGAGCAAGAAAAACATTTAAATAACTGGATGGAGAGATTTTACAGTGCCTGTAAATTTTCCTGTGTTATGCAATAATTTCTGCATCTTAAGTTCTTAGTCTTCAAAAAACCCCATAATTCAGTATCTACAAAAATGTGTCAGGATATATTACAGGCTAGGGGCTTTCTTGCAGGTGCTTTGAAAAGAGACAGTTTGTTGAAACACAAAACCCTAATCTTGCTGAGATTTCAGCCCCTCTTGTTTTCTCCAGAATTTTTCACTCTATGTGTAGATCCTATAGTAATACCCTTTCAAATACATTTGTATTCTTAAAAGCTGGTAACTTTTCTTTTGCCTTTTTTTGGTAAACAAAAAATGATTTAAATGGACTTTGTTTAACAGCCAGTATAAGTAGTGGATAGCAAATAGATTTTTATTCATCAGTGTTGATTAGAACATACATTTATTTTTAACTGTTTATTTTCATTTGGATGATACATTAATATGTGTACTCTTTTTCTCTATTTTCTCATAGGGCTGCTGTGGCATGTGTTGGAGCATTTTATGAAAAAATGGGGAGAATGCTGGGTAGTTCTTTTCCAGAAATTGTGAATAATCTGTTAAAGTCTCTGAAAAGTGCAGAGGTAAGTTTCAGCTTATTTATATGGTCTTAATTCCATTTTAAACTGAAATCTGCTTCCTCCAGCAGTGTTTGCCAAATTGCCAAGATTGTTTTTCTTCTGTACTGAAGGATGCAAATCACTTACCTAGCTAGTTTCAAGTCTACTGCAGAGAGTTTGGACTTTATCATATGAGTATTGTAATAGTTATTTTATAGTGGCATCAGTAATTAAAATTCAGAAATGACTGTATCTGTCATTTCTAACTACTGTGTTAGGATTTTTGCCCATATACTCTGAATAAACATTCCGTTGTTAAAAATTAATAATGAATACTTAAATTTTGCAGGGAAGTTGTTACTCTGCATGTGAGCAGAATACATTTTGCCCTGAAAAGACAGTGTCATAATATTGAGAGAATGTATCCTGGGCTGTCAGTGGGTCTAATTTTATGCAGATAGCTCTGTTAGGACAAATTGGAATACTGACTGTGTGGATCTTGTGGTGGCAGCTGTTTTCTTCAGCTGTGTTGTTGTACCTGTGTGATTATTTATTAATTTTTTTTTTTTGTGTGTGTATGTGTGCTCTCAGATTGTAAGTACCTGCCTGTGTGCAGGTATAGCATGAAGCTGCTAACTTACTTGGCGTTCCCATTCTCTCTTATCAGCTGCTTTTACTTTTTTTCTCCCCAAGTCTGCAGTTGATAAATACTAGGGAAATGCAGAAGCATTTTAACTAGAGCCAGTTTGTTTGGGTGCCTGGGCTCAATTTATGTCACAACTGAGGGACTTGAAGTAAAGCTGTGTGTGGTGTTTACTTCTATTTAAAATCAGCTACATATCAATTATATATGCCTTTGTTTTCAATGTTTGCAAAAACATTCCTGCCTAGAAGCAGGAAAATGCATAAGTATACACCTGGTTCCTAATGTAACTGCTATGTCCACATTTTTGCATCAATGTTTTTGTGTGTGTGCAGTCTCAGGGCCGCAGTGAAATCCTGATGAGTTTGCAGAAAGTCCTCAATGGACTTGGAGGAGCAGCAGCTTCTTGTCACCGTGATATTTATAAGAATGCCCGGTCTCTGCTGACGGACAGATCGATGGCTGTGCGCTGTGCAGTAGCTAAGGTGGGTGTCTTCTCACCAGTCACAGAAATTCTTGTGTTGTGACTGGAGAGTACCTGCAGTTGACTGGAGAGTACCTGCAGTTGAACTGGGACCTGTTGTTCAGGAAGGGAAATTTGACAATTAGTTGGACAAGGTAAGTCCTTACTAGTTTACACTGCAGGCTCAGACATTTGACTTATTTCACAGGTACTGTAGTACTGTATTCCCTACTTTATTAAAAACATGAGACAGAACATGTTATCTGTGAGGCTCAGTGGAAGAGGTTTTTGGTAACATGGTTCTTGCGTACAGCTTTCTTTTAATTTTTTAATTTATGTATTAGCCTCTTCCATGACTCTTCTGATTGTTTAGTCAACTAAGATAGTTGGCATGTGGGAGAGTGTGTGTAAATTAATTACTGAAATTTTAATATTAATATATTTTCTGAATAAACCTGATGATTGCAGCCTGATACTTAGATAAAATACAAGAATGGTCTCCTGGTGCTTTGCAAATCTATTTTTCCTGCAGTGTCTGCTGGAATTACAGAATGAAGCAGTGTTTATGTGGACAGCTGAACTAGAGAATGTTGCAACACTGTGCTTTAAAGCTCTGGAAAACTCAAACTATGGTGTGCGAGTTGCAGTGTCAAAGCTTTTGGGGACAGTCATGGCTACAGGACTGATACCAAAACAAGCAACAGGTATGAGCCCTTCTGGATTCCATGTCTGCATTGGCAGACTTAGTTGCACCTTCAGTACCATGTTATATGACAGTGCTGCATGACACATTGTTGTTCAAGTAGATGGAAGCTTGTAGATGGATTGTTTGTTTTACAGGTAGTTTCTCTACTCTGGTAGCAATGTCTTTCCATTCCTCAGCAGCCCAGATTGGTTTTCCCCTACGCTGCCAGTTGGCCTTTCTCCACCTTTCCAGCCAGCCCCACAGAGCATTGGCTACCATCCACGAATCAGTGTAGAGGTACAGCTTTGGCCACTTCTCTCTTTCAGCTATGTCCAGGGCCAACTGAACAGCTTTGAGTTCAGCGAGTTGGCTTGACCCACCTTCTCCTTCAGTGGCCTCTGCAACCTGTCGTGTGGGGCTCCATACGGCTGCTTTCTACTTCCGGTTTATCTCTACAATGCGACAGGAACCGTCAGT
>WBNO01019096.1:94978-107735 GCA_013400575.1 Peucedramus taeniatus | reverse complement strand
GCTCTGCCCCGCCGCGCTGCAGCCGGGCTCCGGCGGCCCGTCGGGGCTGGGCAGCAGCGGCAGCTCCAGTGGCGCCGCCAGCGAGGGCGGACACTCCAGCGACAGTGGTGAGGAGGTGAGACCCGACGGGACGGGGATGGGGCGGGCTGCCCTATCCCGCTCCCGCCGTCTGCACACGGTGTGCCCCTGGGGCTTTCCTTCCCGTCTGGAGCCGCGGTTCACCGCCCCGTCGGCAGGAGCTGCCCGGCTGCTCTCGTGTACCGCCGAGACCCGCCGGTGCCACCTGTCGGGGCCCACCGTCGGGTGCCCCCGGGAGAAACCCTGACCCAGCGCTAGGGCTCGTCCCGCATGTGGCAGACTCTCCGCACGGGGAGAGCCTTGGGGAGGCTACTTTAGGTTAAGATAGGGAGTTTTGGGAACTTGGGAAAGCAGCTTCCTCTACGCGATGCGGCGGGGCCGAGTAGCGATGTCGAAGGTCGGCTCCGGCGTGATACTCGAGGCAGCGCAGCGCGGTCACCGAGGGCTCCTGGCCAGCTCCCTCAGTCCCCTTCGGTCGGCTGCGTCCCCGGCCGCCGCTCCCGGAGCTCCACGGGCACTGAAGTCTGCTGGGGCAGCGACAGCCCGGAGATGAGGGCGGGAGGAAGACGGGGGCATAAGGGCTGGTTCCCGGCACGACTAAATCGGTGGTTTGCGCCAGTTTTGAATATTTTTCAATGTTGACGTGTCACGATCCCGCCCCAGGGAGAGCAGCGGCGGCCGATGCCGGGGGCCGGTCCCTGACGGGGTTGGGAGGATTCGCACTGCCGCCAGCGGGTCGGGGGTGCGGGAGGTCCCACGCCACGATCGATACGTGTGTGTCCTCGGGCCGCAACCGGCCGCTCTGGGTGGGAAGTGATCATGAATGGATGGCATTTTCTAGCTGCGGGACGGTGATCTGGGACGGCATCCCTCCTCCGTGGGAGGGATGCTCTGAGTTTACCGGTGCCAATTATACGCCAAAAACTAATAGCCATGGCTCGGTGACAGAAAAAACTCCTGAAAAACCCGAAACTCCGCTGAAAACGTGGAAATTAGGTAAAAGGCTTCAAAGTGACTCCATAGAGTCCGAAAGCTGCGCGGCAGGAAGGTGGGAAGTGCCTGGGTAGCCGCTTGCCAGAACGAAAGAGCCGGCTGGTAGCAAAGAGGTGCTTAAATCTCACGCGGCTCAGGGGCGCTTTTGTCCCTCTCTTCACGGGAGTCTTTTCCCTGCCCCGGACGCAGGCGGGACAGAGGCTGGTGAGGGGCTGCCTCAGCTTGAGAGCCATGGGGAAGTGGCCAAGGCCGCGGGAGAACTGAATGTCCCCGTGCGCACGTGTCGTAGGATGAGTGAGAATGGGGCAAACCTGGGACTCAATCAATGTGATCATTGGTGCTGACTCTTGCCAGGCCAAGAGGGCACGAGCCAGAAGGACAAACGGAATATTTCCAAGGTGTGTTGAAGCAGAGCAGGAGCTCTTGGTGCCCTTGTGCTGCCCTTGGCCGTCGCCGCGACAGATTGGGTCGACCCGAGCAGTGTGCCTGGTCGGGGTGGGTCCTGTGTGAGCCTGGTCGGTGTCAGTGCTCCCGAGGGCTCAGCCGAGCCCTCTTCTGCCGCTGTCCTTCGGGGACCCCAACAGACCCTGGACGCGAGTTGTCCCTTCTCAGTGTCTTTCTGCCTTTGCCAGGATGCGCCAACCTCAGGAGAGCTGGAGCAGTTCGCCAAGGACCTCAAGCACAAGCGCATCATGCTGGGCTTCACCCAGGCTGACGTGGGGCTGGCGCTGGGCACCCTCTATGGTGAGGGGTTAGGGGGGAAGGGAAGGCCCTTGCATTACCCCACAGCCGGTGGGAAGGGAGAGGCCCGCGAAGGCTTTGGAATCACTTGGGATAATGATTTCTGCTCCTTAACGGCCTGCAAAGGGGAGGCATCGACCCAATCCCCAGTCCGGGCGGGGCTCCTGGAGGGGTATCTCCAGATCTGCGGTGAGATAGAAGCTTCAAGCGCACAGGGAACTGGTTTAAAATAGCTACAGTTGCTTATTGAGAAGTATTTTGGGGCTTTAAATCCCTTTTGAAGGAACAGGGAGAATGCCTTTCCTGGTGTCCCAGGAACAGGGCAAACTTGGGGGTGGTGGGGGAGCTGCTGGTGAGGAAAGGTGTGTGATGTATAATGCCCTGCCTGCCTTGCCCATGCAGGGAAGATGTTCAGCCAGACAACCATCTGCCGCTTTGAAGCGCTCCAGCTCAGCTTCAAGAACATGTGCAAGCTAAAGCCACTGCTGCAGCGCTGGCTCAATGAGGCGGAAAACACGGACAACATGCAAGAGGTGCAGGGCTGAGGGGGTTGGGAGCCGGGTACCTGCAAGCCCTGAGCCACAGATTCTCCTCCCACTTTCACACGTGCTTTCAGGGAGAGAAAAGGGGAACAGCAGGCATTTTGTGCCACAGCACCATCTTGCTGCATGGCTTGAGTCTGCCTTGAGGGCAAACCACTGGGTATCACCTTCTGTCAGGCTGGGGGAGGCAGCCCAATCCCCCTGCAGACACGTTGTGATTGTGGCAGCTCCCATTTTGAGTAGCCAGGTCCTGCTGGAATCTCAGATAGACTGATTGTGCGGCTTGCTGCTTCCTGGGGAACCTGGGGGGGGATGCAGAAAGATGTGTCCAGCCTCACTGCTGGTAGTGCTGGCACACTGGGAATGGCCCCAGTCACAGTGGAATGATGTTCAGTGGAGAGTCACAGGGACACAATCTGTGCCCCAAGCTCTGCAGCCAGCTACACATGTGTCCCAAGCCTGGTGGAGACTCTTCCATCTGGTAACAAAATTTATTCCCTCTCTCATTCCCAGATGTGCAATGCAGAGCAAGTACTAGCCCAAGCCCGAAAGAGAAAACGCAGGACTAGCATTGAGACCAACGTGAAAGGGACACTGGAGAGCTTCTTCCGCAAGTGTGTGAAGCCCAGTCCCCAGGAGATCTCCCAGATCGCTGAGGACCTCAACCTGGATAAAGATGTAGGTTGGGAGGGTGGGGAGGATGGGTGCCCTAATGATGCCAGCTCCTGAGCACCTGACAGTTTGATACTTTAGCTCAGAGCAAAAATGAAATGCACATGAAGAGATGTGAACAACTGCCCTTTAGCTGTGCCAGACAGTTAAATATATATGGCTCATCAATATGAAAAAAAATGAAACCCACTTGGTTCCAGAAAAGACTTTTGTTCACAGATTAAATATTTAAAACTTAAGAGAGACAAAAATAGTTCCCAGACCCAACTACAGGCATCTGTGTTTGTGTATATGTACATAATTATGTGAAAGTAATGCGATAAAAGTAATCCTTTGATACTAATTCATCTCCAAAGAAACTGATTTTTGATCCCAAGAACCCACATGGATAGTTACAATGTTTTTCTACTGAAGTGGAAATGCACCAGAAGAGACAAACCACAACCCGTTAACAGTGCACAAGTTTGTGTATTGGCTTCATCTGGCTATGCTACCAGCCTTTGGAGAGGAGCCTTTCTTTCGATTTGTTATCTTTTTTCCTATTTAACATTTGCCATTTTTGTCATCTCTCAGCTCTGGAAGCAGTGGGAAAGTGGTCATGGCTGAAGTTTGTTTGAGCTGAGCCTAGCAAGGAGTTGTGACAGGGAGGGGGCTGCACTGGCAGGTTGGGGTGCTGTGGAGATGCCACCAGGAGAAGGGTCTCCTTGTCACCCACATGGTGTGTCTGGGTTACCCCCTCACACTTCTCTGTCTCCCTTCCCACAGGTGGTCCGGGTCTGGTTCTGCAACCGGCGTCAGAAAGGCAAACGGCTGCTGCTGCCCTATGGCAACGAGGCAGAGGGGATGATGTATGACATGAACCAGCCCCTGGTGCCCTCTACTCTGCCTATCCCAGTGACGTCCCAGGGCTACAGCCTGGCACCCTCCCCTCCTGTCTACATGCCGACCTTCCACAAAGCTGAGATGTTCCCACAAGCGCTGCAGCCTGGGCTCTCCATGAGTAACAGCAGCCACTGAACCAGGGGCTATGGGCTCACTGCAGGTGGGCTGGTGCTCTGAGGCAGCCCCCCTTGCCATTGGCTCACACAGGCATAGCCCTCCTGCTCGCTGGGCTGATGTGTTTTGGGGTGCGAGGGGCTGAGAGCCTGACCCAGGGATGGTTCCTGCTCTCCGCAGATGCTCCCAGCCCTTCCGTCTTATGTGAGCTTACTGGTCCCAGCAGCGTTGGTCCCCTTCTGACCTCTCCTGGGGGCAGCTCCTCCTGCCCCACTGCACCCTCTGAAGCCACATGTGTCCAGGGCTCTTGAGCCCATGCCTGGTCCCAGCCCAGCCGCTCTCCTGTGAGACGCAGAAAAAAATTTTTTTAGATTTTGGGAAGGGTGGGGGGAGGTGGTGGTTTTATTATTTTTTTAAAGGTTTTTGGTTGTAGTTTTTTTAAAGCAAAAATTTTGTAGTGATCTAGTTTCCCAGGTGTCTTCTTCTGCCCTGTCATGTAGAGAAGGGCTGGGGTGCCATGCCCAGGGCCAATGGCTCTGGTGGCTCTACCCACCCTCCTGGGTGGCCAGGATGAGCCAAGGGCTGGGGCAAGGGCCCTAACCCTAACCCCCACCATCCCTCACCCTGTGGCACAAGGGAGCTTCACCGCTCTGTGGGGCAGCTGATAAGGCTTGTTTGGGATGGGGGGTCCTCCCCAGTGCTTTGTGCCCAGCATCACCCCCAGACCCTTGCCCCGGCTCTCCAGCCACTGTCCCCTGCCCCAGCCCAGCTGCCCAGAGACCACCTTTCCCTGGAGGGCCCAGCTCAGGGGGCCTACACCACCCTGTCCATGCTGCTAGCACCCCATGCCTTCCAGCCTGCTGTAGTTAATGATGATTTTTAAATTTTCTGTTCTTAATCACATTCCCTCTGGCAGTGAAATAAACCTCAGAGTTCTTTGAGGCAAGAATGAGTTAACCCTTTCCTTGCCTTCCTCACATCCCTGCTCCTGCAGCCCAGCAGCTGAGGGTTGGCTGCATGCAGGGGCAAAGCAGGGCTGGAGCAAGGCACCCTAAGAAGGTGGACATGTCCCCATCATGCCAGCAACATTCAGCTCTTGGTTGCCTGCAACTTGGCCTCTCTCCATGACTGGTGGCAGCTTGGTCCTGGAGTAGTACCAACTTGTCAGGCCTGTTGCCTCCCAAAGCAGAGGGGGTCAAAAGTGAAGGGAGGAGATCATCTTTCACCCAGTTCAAGCTGTTGGTTTGCTGTAGCTGCTTCTGGGAAGGTTGGAAGCAGTGTGAGCTTACTTGTAGGCTGCTCCAGCAGCTGCCAGGGACAGAAGGACCAAGGAGGATGTAGCAGGGTGGGCAGTGAAGAAATCTGGAAAGCTGGGGCTGTCCTCATTGTAGTATGGCGCTGACAGGGGAGGGGTGGGTGTTCCCCATATGTGTTGTGCAGCTGAGGCAGTCTCTGGTGGGGTGATAACAACCCAGCCATGCAGGTCCATCGGGCACTGGGAGCTGAGCTGGTGGAAGCGGGGATGTCTGGGGGATGATCCCTCACTTTTTCCCACCACACTCAGCTGGTTTGCCCCCAGTCCATTCTCTCGTGGCCCCTTTCCCTGAGCAGAATGAAATCCCCAGCCAAACATGTAGGGAAACTTTTGGAAAGCCCTGTTTTCAGCTTGATGGGTGGTAACTAGGGCTTTGCTCTCTAGAGCTGCCTGGAATAGGGGCAACCAAGCTTGCTGCTCACAGAGCACCTTGAGGCCCTGCAAAGGACTGGGCTGGGCTAGATTCCAGCCTTATGGGGCAGCACCCCTCTGCATCCCTGCTTGCTCCCCAGAGCCTCCTGCTCGCCTGCCCACAGGGTAGGGGCACAGCAGCGTGTGCCATCCATCAGAAACTGCCTCCTGTTGCTGCTGCCCAGTGCTGCCTGGCGCTTGAGGGGTGCAGGAGGCTGGCAGGGTCAGGAGCAGAAATATGAGACAGATGTCATCTCCCAAAGGTTTGCTTCTCTCCATATTTTCACTATCTGGTTTTCTGCATGCAGCCACACAGGAGCTGCAGCCCACCATGGGACTCCCACATCCTGCTACACTGGCACCCCCTGCCCAGATGCCCAGCATCTGTCTGTGGGTACCCACAGCCCCTCCTGTTCCGCTTCTAGTCGACCCAGAAAACAAAGCGGAAATCAGAAGCCACAGAAGTCAGAAGAGCACAGTTTGCCAGTCCAGGTGCCACGTCACCAGGGCTGTGCCAGGGAAGGGATGTCCCCTCTGCTGCCTCTTAGTCCTGGGCACCCAGCAGCTCACAGGGTGGTAAAGGTGGGGTTTGGTGACTTCAGGGTCACAGGGAAGAAAACCAGAAAGGAAGCTTGTGACAAAAAGTTGTTTATATCAAGGGAGTTGATGGCACTGAGTAGAGGGGCAAAGAGCAAGGCACACATGGAGCAGTAATGTCTTACCCCTTCGTACCCCTGATCCTGTTACTCAGCCCCAATATCACCACTGATCCCAGATGGGTACTTCCTCTCGTGATGCCTGTGGTGCAGGGTGCCCTCTGTGCCAGGTGTGCAGGGTGTCCATGGTGCAAGGTTTCCCCAGTGTAATGTGTGCATTTGCAAGTTGCCCATGGAACTTCAGGGCTGTGCAAGTCTCCAGAGGCTGTCAGCTCACTGGCTTCCTGTCACAGCAGGGAGGGAGTGACAAACCACAGTGTGCCTCTGCCTGCCTGGCAGCACTGAGATTGCTCTGAGAGCATCCGCTGTCCTGTGGCTCCTCACTGGCACAGTGGCACCCATGACTTAGGGGTAGGGGACAGGAAATGGGTGCTGCCAGGAAGAGGGAGAGCAGATGCTCTTCCTCCCTGGCCATGGGGTAATGGACCCCTCTGGGCTGATGCCTGCTCCTCCTGCCCAGCCACAAATGTCACCACCGGGCCTCTGCTGTCAGGACTTAGGCACTCAGCAGGTGCTGGGGGGACATTGAGGATCACAGGAAGTTTGGGAGCCCTGAGCCACCCACCACCCCCCTGCCCTGCCCACACCACATGCACAGCCTCAGCAGCACTGTGCATTTATTTCCAAAGCACCTTCTGGTCCTGCCAGCACCCTGGCAAGGTGTTCAGTGTTAGGTTGGGGTGATAAGTCCTATTTCACAAGAAATGGAAGTCATAGGCAGTTGCTTGAAGTCACAGTGTGGCAACAGCTGGATTGGGAGGAGAGTGGGGGCTCCTGTCCTTGCTTCACATCCTGTGTGTAGATGGGTGCCTCACGCACCTCTCACCCCTGCCTGCATTCATCTTAAGGGTCCCAGCACACTAGGAGTTGAACCAGCTCTGCAGGTCAGGATAGAGACGGCCATGGGGCAGTCGGGGGTAGGCCGTGCAGATGGCACAGATCCGCTCCCTCCAGTCAGTGTAGAGCTTCACACTGAACCTCCTCTGCCAGGCAAAGAACTTCTGGTAGCGGCTGGAGTTCATGGTCTTCAGGAAGATGGCGAGCTCCTCCAGGGAGCCAAAGTCATTGACATGGATGAAGGAGTCTGCAGGAACAAACTGCCCATAGTTGGCCCTGGGTGGCCCCAGCACCACAGGCACAGTGCCAGCCAGCAGTGAGTTCCTCCAGAGTTTCTCTGTGATGTAGTCCCGGTGGATGGAGTTCTCAAAGGCCAGGTAGAACTTGGACTTGGATATTGTTGACAAGAGGCAGTCCTTGCAGAGGGGCTTGTTGTTTGCTTTCCCATATATATTCACATGGAGATACCTGGAGAGGTTTTTGTAGACTTCAGCTCTTTTCTGAGTCCTGTGGTAGTTGCTGATAACCCAGGACACCAAGTTGGTCTTTGCAGGGATGTTCACAGTGGCTGACCGGTTGCGCACAAGCTTGCCATAGGGGATGAAGATGTCCGAATCCTGTCTGTAGGTCATCACCCAGTTGAAGGTCTTGTTCCATGCTGCTAGAGCTCTAGTGTTGGAGGGGGACTCCAGGGAGACCCACACCCAGTTCTGCCCCGGCAACCTCTCCTTGGGAAGTTTGTCCCGGCCAGGCTGGAGCCTGGAATGGGGGAACACCACCACATCGGCCTGGTGCAGGAGCTGCCGCTCTGTGGTGAGCTGGCAGTCTGTGATGCTGTACAGCTCATGGCACACATCTCTGCTGACATTGGGGACCTGCTTGGAGGGCCATTCCCACACCAGGATCACCAATGGCTCCCTGTGTTTAGAATCTTCTCCAGAGCGGAAGAACCTCAGGTTCCAGAGAGTGGTTACAAATACCCCAGCAGTGACCAAGGCCTTCATACCAGGCCGTCCCCATGGTGACCATCGCAGCGGCAATGCCCAGGGCATGCTGGTGGGTTGGCTGTCACCTCATTGGGTGACAGAGCTGACACCTGTGAGAAAGGAGAGACCACCGAGCACCATAAGCTCGGCTTGCCAGGGACAAGGGGTGATGGGGAGGCACTGTGGCCAGGGGGGCCACAGAAAGGGCTTCTTCATGAAGCCTGGGCCTCAGCATCACCCCAGGACCCTCTGTTTCCCTGTGCCACAGAGCTCCCCATGCACATGGTGTCACCCCAGGGTGGCCTTTGTTCATGCTCCTGCAGTCCCTGGTGACCTTTGAGGGAGCACAAATGCTGCTGGGAGGTGCAGAGCTGATGGGAAGTAGCTACCTGTGCCCCTCTGCCCCACCTGGCTGGCCCCACTACAGACAGTCCTTGCTTGCTCTGTGCCTCAGTTTCCCCACCTGACACACAACCACAGTCTCAGTCCTTCTTGCTTTGCCCAGATATGCAGTCAAACCTGATATGCAGCCAGCCTTGCCACTGCTGTGCACCAAAGGACAAGAGGGAATGTCCCAGTCCCACCTGAATAGCCCCATGGTGAGGCCTCAGCTGTGAAATTGGGTGACGTTGAAGTCCAAAACTCTGATGAGGGCCAAGTTTGGCAATGTCCTGCCCAAGAAGTGCCCACTCACCCCAGCATTCTCCTGTGACAATGGCAAGGAAATTCCCAGGCTCGAGGTGCCCTCCCCAGGTCAGGGTGCACTCCTCAGTCCCTAAGCGCATCAGGAGCCCCAGCAGGCTGGGGCCCAAACACTCACATTTTATATTTAGGATGTCACAGATGGCCAGTGCCCCAGTGTGTGGGCACAGAGGGGAGGGAGGACAGGGAGAGCAGGGAGGACAGTGCAGCTCTTGGGGCTGCCACTGGTGGGGCTCAGCTTGCAGGCACATGGGCTCCCCAGCTGTGGGATGCTCACCCTGCCAGGGTGCCACGGGTTTCTGTGGTTTAACCAGCAGCACTGCTGGGAGCAGAGCAGTGGGGGAGGTGAAGAGGGAGATGGTTGGCTGCACTGGGGACCAGCCACCAGCTTAAGCCCCCTCTGGAGAGCTGGTCCCACTGCAGGGCTCAGAGCATTCAGCACCACAGGTGGTTCCTCCTTTTGTGGAAACTTCTGGAAACACGTGGGCTGCCTGAGCCCTGCTGCCAGCTGGGGCTGAGCCGGTGCCTCTGGTATTGGGGTCTACTGGAAAGCAGTGCCCTACTTTCCCACCCACCCCCGTACTGGAGCTTGGCTGCAAAAAATCCCTTCCCCACCTTGGCTCACTCCATCTGTCCTGCTAAATTGCATGAGCTAAGTTTAAGCTCCAGACAAATCTGGCATGGGAAGCAGAAAGGGAGGGGAAAGTTTTGCTGGTTCCCCGCACTGCACTTCAGTGCTGCAGGTCTCTGTCCCCAGCAACAGGAATGTTGCTTCTGCTTTGGGGATGTTGCCCCCATTTTGGGGATGCTCTGAAAGGAAAACCCCTGCTCTAGCAGCAGCAGGGACCACCCCATTTCTCAGCCCCTCTCCCCTCGGTGGTCAGTAATGTTGGACTCAGACTTACTGTGATGGAGGTGTGAGAGGTGCCAGATGCGTCTGCCCGGGTGCTGCTGGGCTGGGCTGGGGCACTCAAGGGCTTCCTCTTTTTTTTCAGTTTTGCCTTGTCCCAGCCCCACAGCAGGTCCTTCCTGCCCCACATGTCAGCTGGCACACCCCACTCCCAGCACTTCCCCTGTACTGCGCTGGTGGGTACCCTGTGACTGGGTGGGTGCCCCATGGTTGGGTGGGTACCTTCTGGCCAAATGGGCACCCCATGGTGGGGGCATGGCCCAGAACAAGGTGTGGCTGGGTAGGTCCCCTCAGCCTTGACAAGGTGCCACCCATCTGCCACCCGCAGCTTGGTTGCAAACAGGATATCAACTCCCACTGACTCATCCTGAAACCCTCAACTAACAGCCCCAAAGTGCCACCGAGCTCTGGTCACTGTCCTTTCTGGGATGTTTCCTGCCAAAAGGGGAAGCAGGCACATATGAGCCTCAGCAGTGTGTACACAGAGAGCTGCCTTCTCTGCCCCTGCACCAGTTCTGCCCTGCTCCCATGTGGCCCACAGTTTTGTCCTTTGCTGGCATTGCTGTTCAGGACCCAAGCCTCCATGAAAGCCCTGGCAGGCAAAATGAGATGGGGAAACTGAAGCAGAGGCAAGGAGAGGAGCATCGACGTGTGCAACACTGTCCCTGAAGCTGGCAAGGGTATGCCCTACGCCTTGGCACACACGGCGCTGGGACACAGGGCTCTAAACTGGTCCCTGGGGGTTCTCAGGCTGCTACAGTGCCCCTGGGATCTGCACCCTCATTCCTGCTGGCTGCCAGCCTCTTGGGATCCCTGTTGCGCACAATGCCATGCCACCATGCCACAGTACAGCAGGGCTCTGTGGTTTCAGTGACACTCCAGGAGCCCTCAAAGGCCAACTGCAGCCCCAAGGGAGGGTGTTCCTTCTTCCGCAGCCATGTCCATTTCCTGTCATCTTTTCTCACTCCTTTTCTGCACTTCTTCCCCTGCATGATTGAGAGCCCATATACTACAGTCCATTCCCAGGACACCATTCCCAGCCTTGCCCACCCTAGCCTTGCTGTCTGTGGGCAGTAGTCCCTGCCTGGCTGGAGCATTCAGCATCATCCTGCTGCTGCCCCATAGCTTGAGAACCCAGGGCCACATGGGCTGAGGCCATTCCCCTCCATGGAGGACAGCACTGGAGACAGCATTTCCATAGGGTATTCAGGATGGCTGGTAGAGCAGCAGGGAGCTTTTTCCCTGGCACTTAATAGCTGTCATGTGCAGGTGCTGCCCCAGGACACCCTGTGTGCAGGGACAATGCCCTGGGAGGACTTGCAGCCAGTGGATCCGCATACCCTGACCCTGCGGCCTAAGGGACATGGCTCTGAGCCAGGCAGGGAGCCAGGGCCAGTGCTGCCTGGGTGGGTTGGGCAGAGATCAAGGCCAGAGGCCAGGCCATGAGACCATCAGGAATGCTGGACAGCACCAGCACAGAGCAGAGAGATGCACGTGTGTGGGTACTGCCATCTGCAGATGACTTCATACAGAGACAGGAGCTTGGCCACCACACAAGGAAGTCCCCTGAGAGGTGCTCAAGTCTCCATGTTCCCAAGTCTTCAGGGCCCCTTGTCCATGGAGGAGATGGGCCACAAGGTCTTTGGACCAGGGAAGGGCTGGGCCTTGGGCTTCAGGCCCTGGGTCATTGGAAGATTTTTGCCACAGTGTCCCTGGGACTGTGCTGCCCCATGGTACACCGCTGGGTCTGTCCCTTGCTGGCTTTTTGGGGTTTCCATGGCCATGCCAAACAGAAGAGCAGCTGTGAAGCTCCCCAAGACCCACCCAGGGGCAGCAGGAGGGAAGGTGCAGAAGACCCAGGTCAGGGCTTTGACCCACCCATAAGTCCCCCCACTGTGCCCCTCCAAGCTGGGGACCCACTCTGCTGCAGGACAAGGGCTTGGAGATGCTCCTTTGTGTGGGCTGTGGGCAAACCATGCACAATCCGTTGTGAGGAGTCTAGGGTGACTGCATCCCTCCTTCCACAGGGACCTAGTAAAAGCCCAGCTCCCCTCAGTTCTGGGCATCTCTGTTGCCCGTAGCCCTGCCCATGAACCCAGCAACCCTCACAAACCAGTCACCCTCACCAGAGCATGGAGCTGGGCACACAGAGCCTCTCCACCACCACATCACCAGGCATCCTTTGTCCTCCTGGACCTCAGCAGTATTTTGCCCAGAAGTTTGGAGAATAATGCTGCTTTGTGTTGGACAAGGGGAGCTTTTATTAGCCCTGGGCAGCTGCCAAAGGGCCTGCTCTGAGGACAGGCACCCTTGGCAGCACCACTGGATCTGGGGTAGCCAGAGAGGGATTCACTGCTCCTGGCTACACTTGGCCAACGAAGCAGCATGGAGGGTGAGATGGTTACAGAGAGTTGGAGGAAGGGAGAGGGAAGAGGGAGAGAAGGCTGAGGGAGAGCAGGAAGAGGGAGGGACAGGTGGGAAATGGAGAGAAGAGAGGGACAGGAAAAGGGAGGGAAAGAAGGATGGGGGAATGGATGGAAGCAAGGACAGATGGAAAGAAGAAAAGATGGCAGGAAGGAGGGAAGGAGGGAAGGAAGGAGGGAAGGAAGGAGGGAAGGAAGGAGGGAAGGAAGGAAGGAAGGAAGGCTGGCCTGGTTCAGTCCTTACTGCTGAGGGCATCCAGCCCTGGGTTCAGAGCTGACAGGAGACAGATGTGGCAGCAGGTTGGTCCCTCCAAAACCACCCGTCGACGCCCCAGCGCATGCCAGTGGGGCAGGTCAGGCAGGAGCAGGGTGGGCAGCATCCAAGAAGAGGGACAGCCGTGGCACCCTGGTACACAGATCCCGCAGCCACGGGCT
>WBNO01019096.1:61409-94904 GCA_013400575.1 Peucedramus taeniatus | reverse complement strand
GGGCGGTGGCTCGAGGGGAGCGAGGATTCCCCGGCACCTGGGGCAGCAGCCCCTTTCTGTACAGTCAGCACCGGGGCCACTGTTGCCGGGATGAGCCGGGCCCGGGCGGCGCTGGGTCGAGGCCGCCGTGCGGGCGGAGCGGGAGGGTTCGGCGGTGCCTTTAAGGGGCGGCCGCCGCAGGCCGGGGGTGGTGCTGGTGCTGCGCAGGGTTGGGGTGGGTGCGGCGGAGCCAGGCCTGGGCCGAGGCCGCTCCGCTTTCTCGCAACCCACGGCAAGCAGTAGACGCCGGCTGGGAGGGGATGGCGGTGGGTGGCGGGTGACCGCGGAGCTGAGCGCGGCGCGGCCCGGTCCGGCCCTTCGGCGGGGCCGGCCCGACCCGACCATGGGGGTCCTGCATCAGCTCCATCTTCTGCTCTGGAAGAACGTGACGCTGAAACGGCGCAGCCCGGTGAGCGGGGGCGGGGGGCCCTGCAGCCCCGAGGGGCGAGGCCGGGCCCCGCACGGAAGTGGTGTTGGAGGGTCCCCTCAGTCCCTCGGCCCGGCAGTGTTCGCCTGCCTCGGGCCGTCCGTGCACGAATCCTGTGGCCCGGCGCGCCCCCGGGCTCCTGTGTGGCAGCAACAGTTGAGGCTCTCCTGCTTCGCTGTGGTGTCCATGAGGCCGCCGGGTCCCGGGGACTGCAGGAGGAGCCTGGGACTGGAGGGGGCTGGATGTCGCCCCCGCCGAGTGGAATCACTTCCCGAGGCCCGATACCCCCCGGGTATAAACAAGTTCTCAGTCCATATGTGGGTCGGAGCAGCCTCTCTTCCGTGGGCTGGAGAAAAGGCAACGTCGTGGGGTTGGGGGCTGGGGGGCTGGTGTGCGTCCCTCCCGGGCTGGCAGAAGGGACAAGATGGCATCGACCGTGCTGGGCCCTCGGGGCCGCTGCCACCCTGTCGCAGGCTCCTTGTGTGGGGTCACCCATCAAGCCCCCGAGGGATCCCGCAGCTGTGGGCAGGGGGTGGGTGCGCGGCCCGAGGGAGCCGGTTATTTTTAGCGGTTGGGGGAGGGGAGCGAGCTGGTGCTCGCAAGCTGGCATCCCTTTTCTCTTCCCTTCCCAAATATCCCGCAGGCCCGATCCTGCTGTTCCTCACCGGCAGCCGCCAGCCCCAGACCCCGTGTCCCGGTAACCGGAGCAGCAGAGGCCCCTGTGACAGGAGCAGGGATGAGCCTGGCGCTGCAGGCAGGTCTCCCTGCACTGAGAGCCCTAGTGCCCCCAAAATGGATGAAGGGGATGATGCTGTTTGGCTGAGTCATCTCCTCTCTTTACCTTGAGCAGATTTGTGTGGCCACGGCAGGGGCTGTGCCGGACCCTTGCCCGCAAGGATGAGCAGCCTGGCACAGCTGGGCCCTGGCACGCACCAGTTGACCTAGCCCTGGCTTCCATGGCTATTGGGTTGCAGAGTGGGGGTGCACACAGCTTTTGGGGACCCACTTCTCCGTTACCAGCTCCGTGGGCAGTGTGGGGGTGCAGCGCAAGAAGCTGTGGCCAGAGGAGGAGGATGAGGAGCCCAGGCCCCATCATCCATGTGTATGGACTGTTTCTGGAGCACCACGGCCTCAGGCAGGGTGGCTGGGTGTGGAGCAGCCCCTCCTTGCTGACATGAGTGCAGGGGACCAGCTGTGAGCCAGGAGGAGAGCTGGTCCCGGTGTCGCGGGTGCTCATGGATGGATTTGATGCAATCCCTAGGACAGCTGTGCCCTGAGGATGCACATGCCCTCTGTATGTCATCTCCTTCCTTGTGCTACTGCTGTTTGTGAATCCCAGAGTCACTTGGTGTCCCTGGTCTGCGCAGGGGCCATCATCCTGCCCACTCTGTGGGGAGCTCTGCCCTCTCTGAGCCGTGCTGGGCTGAGCTGCTGGTGGTGGCTGGCCAGGACAGAGCCGGACCCTGTGTGGCGGCTGTGTCTGGCATTCAGCAGTGGGTTCCCCAGTGCGAGTCTGTCTTGGCAATGGCCGCAGATGAATGTTCGCTGTGAGAAACCAGCTCCCATTGGGGTGATCTTACTGCAGCAGCCAGAGGCTGGGGGACTGGAGCAGCTGTTGGGTGTTCACCCAGGAGCATGCAGAGCTGGGGGTTGCTGGGCTTCTCTCAGCCTCAGAGAGGGAGTTGTGGGCACCAGCAGCTGCCTTTTGGCACAGCCTAGTGCTGCAGGTGCTCTCCTGGGGTCGGTCCTTGCCACCATGCGCTCCCCTCCCGGCAATAGGTGGAGCAGCAAACCCAGTGCTGCAGGGTGGGGTGGGAAGCAGAGACCCCAGGTTTGAGAGCTTTGGGCTGGGACTTGACAACTGGAGCAGTTCTGTATTCTGCCCATGAATGTTGGTGTCCTGGGGGTATCCCTTTTGTCCCTGGCAGCAGGGACTGTTCAGGAGCAGGATTGCAGTAGGGTACAGCCATGGTTTTGGGACAGACTTTATTCATAGTTTAGACAGACTTTCATATTCACAGACAGACTTTATTCATATATTCATAAATAATATTCATTATTTAGGTGAGGGCTTGGCCAGGCCACTTATAGGTGGATGGTGGGTGCAGGGAGACCTGCAGCATGGCCAGACACTGTCCCTGGCCAGTGACATCTCTGTAAGGCCTTGTTCCCAGCCCATGGTGGCTTTGGAACTTGCCTAGTGTAGCTGAGCTGTTCCAGGGGCTGCTCTGAGGTTTGGCCCTGATTTTATTCTTCCTAGAGCATAAATTCAGGCAGGAACCCTAGGATGATGGAGGTCTGAACAGAACAGCATTGGTGGCTCTTGGCAGAGGGGAACCCGGGCTGTGCGGTCTCTTGGGGTGCCCATGGGATGGCTGGCTGTGTCTTGAGTCTGCTGGGACAGGAATTGGTAAAGGATGGGCTCTCTGCTGACTTTGGTATCTGGTTTAAACCCATATTGGATGTAAAATTAGCAGGTGCTCTCTCAAAAGTCACCACAGGCACAGTTCAGGGTGTTCACCCTCCTGCCCTGGGGCTCTTTGTACCCACTTGTTTGGGATGGGCAGGCAGCCACAGGTGGAGCTTCCAGTGATGGAGTGTGCTGCCAGTTTGCTTGGTCCTGGGGAAGAGTTGGTGGGCAGGTCAAGTCTCTTTTGGGGGAATGGTGGGAGCAGTTCTGTGCTGTTTTGGTGCTGCAGCAGATTGATGGGGCTCCCTGTGGCACGGGCCCTGGGATGAGGGAAGTGGTATGGGGAGAGCTGATAGCAGTGTGGCTCTTCTGCTCCATGCAGGATCTGTGCCTTCTGCACTTCGTCCTGAAGACGGAAAACTCTCCACACAGGAGCTGGCAGATCTGTCCCTTCTCCCTGGCTGGTGACAGAGAGCTAGGGAGAAACTGATGCTGCCAGGAAATGAAAGGCTGAAATTTGGGGTGCTGGGGGGCTGTAACACTGCCTCTGCTGGGGTGCAGTGTCCCTGGGACCCTGTGCCTGTGGCCCTGCTAGCTCCTGCTGGGAGGATGCTGGTACTGAATCCTGCAGCAGGAATCAGTTGGGTACTGCCCTGGCTACGGGTGCTCTTTGCCCTCTTGTTGTTTGCAGCAGGTGTGGGAAGGGGAAGCATGGGTTTGGCAGGGGTGTGGTGGCCCAGCAGTGTCTCTGTGAGTCCCTGTAGGCACGGCAGCTGGGGTGCACCTGTTGCGGAACACCTTCAGTCCACACTGGCTGCTGGCATGACCCTATGCTCAGGTCAGGCATCTTGTGCCAGTGGGACGGTGGCCATGTCCCAGTGCTGTGTGGCCTTTGCACAGTTCACTGACAATGATGTGCCCTCTCGGCCCAGCACACAGGTGCCTGGCTGACACTGCAGGAATGGGGGGAACCCTGGTGGGTGTTCCTGGGTCCTCAGCTCAGGAGAGTTGTTGACAAACCCCAGCAGGAATTTCTTTCTCCTCCAGCCTCCCCAAGGCAGGACCCCAGGCTGCCATGCCAGGGCTGTCAGGGATGGGGATGTGTCCATGCTGGAGGCAGGGGGTAGTGAGACAGATGGACATAACTGGAAGTGACCAGAGGCAGAGGTGAGAGTGGCCAGGCCTTGCCAGGATGGGAGTTGGCAGCCCCTGGACCTGCCCTTGTCTGTCCCCGTGGGGCAGGTGACCTTCAAGAAGCCTCTCAGGCCCCACCTGGGTGGTGACCATCAGCCCATGGTCAGACTTCCACTGGAGCTGGGCAGCTTGGCACAGCCTCAAGCATTTTGGAGCCTATTTTGCCCCAGAGCTCTCGAGCTCATCTTTCCCAGTGGCCACAGCTTTACCTGCCTTTACTTTCTGGCTCTGGGCAAAAGTGGGCATCTAACAGTGATTAAAGTGTGGAGCCATGAAAATTTAAAGGTATTTCTGCAGCCTTAAAAAGCTATTGGAGAAGTTGGATCCTGTAGGACCTGAGAGCCTCATCCCTCAGGGTTCCTGCAGGCCAGGACCTATTGCCACTTCCTACTGGCACTGTAGGCAGCACTGGCGTCGGCGGAGAGGCTGGCATGGAGTAGGCAGCAGCTCCTTCCTCCCATGAGGAGTACAGGCAGACCCTGCCCTGTCTGCTGGGGGGTACGTGCGGGGATTTTGGATGCTGTGTGTGATGCTGCTTCACCTGTGTTGGAGCCAGTAAACCCCCTTGCAGGTGCCAGGCTATGGGCGGGGGGGCTGACATGGCAGGTTTCGGGTGCAAGGATGTTGCTGGAGTTGCCAGCTTGAGAGTCTTAGTATGGGGGTGCCCAGCCCCTGACTGCCCGTCTCCCACACCATGCTGGCTGGAGGCTGTGGCTTGTTCCCTCCTGCCTGCCCCCAGCAATGCCTGACGCCAGGCATTGCTGGGGGCAGGCAGGAGGGAACTGAATGGACTTTTGGGTGACAGCGATGGACAGGAAGAGCTGCCTCTGCCTGGCCTGGCAGTCCCCATGAGGACTGCCCCCTGGGCTACTGGGACATGAGTGCTGCCACATCCTGGGGACACCAGTGGAGTCGTGCAGTTGTCCATGACCTGACACCCATCTCTGTGCTGACCCTGGCTCCAGCACATCTCCCAGCTGTCCCAGTGGTGGCTGGAGGGTGGGCATGGAGGCACCATTGTGGTGGGCCGGGCTGTTTGCTCTGTTTGCACCACTGTCCTGTGGTGCTTGTCTGGCCTTTTGACTTGGCTGTGTGGGAGCTGTGTGTCACAGCAGGCACTGCTGCCTCCTGCTTGGCCTCCGAGCAGCCTCTCGCTCAAATTTGACAGTGTGGCAGAGGACGGGCACAGGCGTTGAATCACTGTCCCAATGCTCCCGGAAAGACATGTCCCCTTGCCAGGGGCCAGCACCCTTCTGTAGCACCCACCCAGCTCTGCCTCCCTGCTGGGGGAATTGGGCAGGACCCCACCACCCCTGCCTCCAGCCAAGGGCAGGGCCAAATGTGGGGCAAGTTACCCCACTGTCTGTAGGGTGGCAGGTGGACACCCAGCACTTGTGCAAATCTGGACAGCACCTATGACCTCATCCTGCTCAAATACAACCAGGCTGAAATGAACATGTGGCAGGGGATGTGGAAGAAGAGAGAGCTACCACCCAGGAGCTGTCCCTAGCCCCCACAGCCATTGTCACCTGGTACAAGGGCTCCTTGTCCCAGGTCCCAGTGTCCCACCCTCGGTCCTGCACCTGTGCCCTTGTCAGGAGAGGAGGGGGGCAGGGGATGGGTGACAGAGCAGGGCAGACTAGCTGGTGCAATCATGACCAGCTGCTGGCAGGGACCAGCCCCTCTCTTATCCTCTCCTTGGCCCTTTCCTACCTACTGGGGAGCATTTTCTTCTCAGCTGCTTGCATCCTGGCCTTTCCTCCTTGCTTCCTCACACAATCCCAAAATGTCCCCCAGTGTCTTGCACCTGCAGGTAGGGACCCCACCATCCCCAGGCTGTGCTGGTGTCCCCGCCTGGTGCCTCTCTGGAAGTCTGAGGCTCTGTTGGGCCCCACTGCATGCCGGTGCCCCTGGGGACCAGGGGGGCAGGGTCAGCCTGGTATATAGCCATCTGCTACCATGTCTGCCCATCACCATGTCACTCTGGGACAGCCTGTGTGGGACAGCCTGCTGTGACACTGGGATATGTGGGACACAGGACATCTCTGGGGATGGAGATGAGCAAAAGTCAATGACCCCTCTCAAAAAAATAAATAACAACAAGCAGATTCCAACAAGCTGTTGCCACCAAAGACAGTCCCCACATGAGCCTGGTACAGGCCAGCGTGGATGTGTGGGGATGGTCCCCCCGGTGCCCGCGCACAGAGGCCCTGTTGTGTGCCTGGTAAACAGGCAGGGGGTGGGGCAGGGGCCACAGGACAGCAGTGTGTGTCCGGGTGTCCCCTGCTATCCTGCCTTGTGCAGGAACAGCGACACCAGGGACTGTCCCTGGGACTGGTGTTATCAGAAAGATGACAGTTCTCAGGCACTGCTCCTGGGGGCATTTTCCATCTCCAGCCCTTCTTCCTCTCCAAAACCAGGGACGCTGGCATGGCAAGTGCAGCATGGGCAGCATCCATGGGTGCAGTTGTGCTCATCCCACAGAACTAGCACTGTGGCCATTTGCTGGCAGGGACCTGGGTGCAGGGCTCCCTCTGCTCACTGCCATTTGGGGCTGCTCTGACTTTCTTGACAGAGTGTTGGCAACCCCTGAGTGAGGCAGCATGGAGGTAATGTTGGAAACATACGGCCTGACCCTGTCACCTGTTGGCAGCTGCATCTTTCTTATTAAAGTCCGTTCTTGCTTCCCCATGGGCTTGCCCATTGGCACTGTTCACTGGGACGAGGCCGGTGTGGGTGGTGTAGAAAGCACCTTCCCAGCAGTGGAGCTGGGCCCTGCCCTGCCCATGGGTGGCAGCAATTTCAGGGTCTCAGCAGTTGCCTTGGGTCTGATCTGGCCCTGGAGTGAGCTGAAGTTTGCTCACCTCACCCTGTGCCTCAGTTTCTGAACCTGCAGTGGTTCTCTGCTGCTGGGCAGCGGGGCTGTGCCGTTTTGTGTCACTTCAGTGCAAAGTGGCAGCAGCTGTGCTGGCAGTGTGCTGGGTGCTTGCTCCTGCCCATAGCTGGAGATGCTGATGCCTATCCCCAGGGCCTCTGGGCACAGAGCCTAGCCTGGACTTCTGAGCCACTGTGGCCAGGAATTCCTGGGGATTTGCTGTTATTTACCATATGGTGCCAGTGGAAATTCCTTGCAGCCAGAGCCTTTTGGGAGGGCATGGAATGGGTACCAGGCTGGCCCAGTTGCACCTGGAGCAGGTGCCAGGGCCTGGTTGAACTGAACTCTGCTGTTGGACTTAGCTGTTGAACTTTGTGAGATCCAACAGTGGCACAGGTGACAAGGGGACATCATGCGGCTCCAGGCTGTGAGGGCACTACCCTTCAGAACTTGAGGCCTTCTCCCTGGGCAGCTCCAGCTATGGTGGACCATCGAGGCTGAGGTCAAGCCCCAGCAGTCTGTTTGTGCTGCTGGAGGAGGGATCCATCCCCTCTGTGTACCCTGCCCTGTCCTGCAGTGCTCTGGACAGGGTGGTGCAGGCAGGAGGTTGTGGGATGCCCAGGAACCTGTTTGACGCTGGCTGAGCTGTGGCGGAGCCACCAGCCATTTGCAGTATGTGGACACAGTGCTGCACTGCACCAGTGCCTGGGGGCCCCTGTACTGCCCATGCTTCTCTCAGGTGGCTATGTCCCTAAGCATCCTGTTCCCTCTGCTCTGTGTCATCCCCAGTGGGTGCTGGCCTTCGAGATCTTCATCCCCCTGGTGCTCTTCTTCATCCTCCTGGGGCTGCGGCAGAAGAAGCCGACCATCCCTGTGAAGGAAGGTGAGTCCTAGCAAGGTGGTACTTGGGGCACTCCCACACCTGGGGGCACCCTGAGGCCCTGGGGAGGTGCTCCAGCCTGGGGCCACGGGGGACCTAGAGAGGCCTTTAGGGGGACATTGCACTGGGCAGGGGCTACAGCCAAGGACTGGTGGAAGTAGCAGAGTCTGTCCCAGCCTGGGGGGCTCCCCTGGGGGTTGCAGCACCAACCAGCCTGTGGCTGTCATCGGCACGGATATTTTGCATGGGGAAGGGTAAGCTGGATGGTGCTGGAACAGCCACAGTCCCCCTAAGTAGTCGAGGGTCAGCTGGAGTGGCTCTGGGAAGGGCTCTCCAGTGGAGGGGAAAATGACCTAGAGGAAGCCCTATGCCTGGCCCTGGTGGGTTCAGAGGCCTGGCTGGATAATAAATTAATGGGACTGGAGCTGAGGGCTCTGGGAGAATTCCAGCTGGAGCTTTGGCCTGGGCTCTGGTGGTTGCGGGCTGTGCAGCTGGGAGGAGGCAGTGGAGTGAAGCTGTCAGCTTGCAAGGGCCCGTGGATGCCCTGGTACAGATGGCACAGCAGGGCCAGGGGAAATGCTGGGCACTGGTGGTGACCCCATGTGACGATGGTTTGAGCCTGTGTTTCAGTGTGTCCCAGCGAAGGAGAGCCCAGCTGCCGGTATGGTCCGGCTGCGGCAGGCGCTGCCAGGGTTCCTGTCTTGGCGCTGACATACGCTCTGTGTTGTGTGGTTTTTCATTTGGTTTTTCATTCTTTTTTGTTCATGTTTTCTTTTTCTTTCCCACCATCTCCCCTGCCCGCCTGCCCTTCATGCCTCAACTGCATGCGCCAGTCTGTAAGTTGGTGGGACGGGTGAGCGCCTCCCCCCATTCCCTTATCAGTGCTGGCCTCATAGTCTGGGGAGGAAGAGCCTGGTTTACATCAACTCACTCTGGACTAATCTATGCCTCTGTAAACACCTTGCCTTCCTTCACAGCTGGTGAAGATGAGCTTGGGCAGCACAATATGGCCCCTGCCTGCTCTTCCCTAGGGACTGACCAGCCATTATGGTGTACCCCCTTGCTTGATGGTGCTGGGTTCCTCAGGTGCTGGGGTCACTGGTGGCCATGTTCCCAGCCTCCTGGGCTGCACAGGGCTCTCCAGGCCAGGTGGAGGCTTGTCTTACTCCTTCTTGCCTGCCTCCTGGAGCAAAGTCCGCTGGGTCCTGTCACCCATGTGGTTGCCTGTGGTTATCCAGTCTTGCCCAATTGCCAAGGGGCTGGGGCTGGCACCCTGGCACCACCACCAGGTCCCTGTATTGGCCCCTCATGGCTGGGACAAGCTGGAATGTGGCATTAGAGCCTCAAGGCCAGCAAGATGCCATGCACTGATTTTGTCACCAAACCATGGC
The DNA here is from genome assembly GCA_013400575.1 of Peucedramus taeniatus. Lineage (NCBI taxonomy): Eukaryota > Metazoa > Chordata > Aves > Passeriformes > Fringillidae > Peucedramus > Peucedramus taeniatus. The sequence goes on along the minus strand of WBNO01019096.1, from coordinate 85,688 downwards.
ATGGCCACCAGTGTGGGTTCCACCACCCCAAGAAGCTGCTGGCCTATCCCATGTTGCACCTGTCCCTTGTTCCTGCCAGAAGCCCATCTTCACCAGTGCCCACCGACTGTGGCCTTGTTAGCAGCACTGACCTATCTGTAACCACAGGGTCATCGGCAGAATGGCAGAAGCAGGGTCCCTGCCTGGCACTGCCCAATGACAACCTGTGGTCCCCATCGGGCAGTGGCATTCTGGGCTTGCCCTGCCCTGGGGAAGGACACGGGAGGGTCCTAGCAGGGATGATGGCTCAGTGCCAGTGGAGGGGAGGAAGGTTTGCAAGCCCTTTGCTGCTTCTTGTTTCTCCCATCTCCCCACTCCATGTCTCCATTTCCACCTACCTCCAGCCACCACACGTTGGGGCAGCTGGGTTGGGAGGAGGCTGGGGGCTCTGGGAGCTGCAGGTGACAGATCTATTTTCCCTGTTGTATTTTTCCTCCTTTTCCTCTGGAGATCCACCACTGCCTCTGAGGCTACTAACAGGAGGGGCTGGGAGCCTGAGGAGGTTGGTGGCCATCTTGGGGGCAGGTGGCAGAAATTGGCATCATCGTGGGGCTCAAGGGAGCCATCACCCAGGGAAGAGTGGGTGGGAGCAAGAGGGCTGAAGCCAGAGGTGCTGGAGCTGCTTGCAGCCCCACAGAGTCACCAGCCAGGACAGCCCTGGTGAGAAAGCTGCTGACTTCTGACCATGGCCGCCAGCCTCCCATGGGCTCACAGGCCGCAGCGCGTGCTTTTCTGAACTAAGTGTCTGTTTCTCTGGTGGCCCCTTCCCCCTCCCTGCCTCTTTGCCTCCCCTCCCTGCTGCCTGCACTTTCCTTGGCCTCTTCTGCACTCTTACTGGCTCCAGCTTTCTACACGGCGGCCCCGCTCACATCAGCCGGGATCCTGCCGGTCATGCAGTCCCTGTGCCCCGACGGCCAGCGTGATGAGTTTGGCTTCCTGCAGTACTCCAACTCCACGTGAGTCTTGCCCTCACCATGCACTTCCTCTCCCACCCTTCATGCTCCCACACAGAGCCTGCCCCTTTCCACGCTGACATTGCCACCCTGGGGCTGAGGCAGAAGCTGGCATCCCCCAAAACTGCTTGGGTGCAGACCACCGTGTTCTTGGTGCAGGGGACACCTCAGTCTGTTCTGCTGTGGGCTCCCAGGTATTCAGTGCTGGGAGGAGGATGGAGATGGCCCTTGGAGACACCTTGAGTTGCTGGGGCTCTCCTCTGAACCCTGGCACGCTGGATTCAGTGTGCAGGCAAGGGCAGCGGTGCCCCATTTCAAACAGGACTGCTGTCCCCTGCACCTGAGGGGCTCTTTCCCCCAGAGCTCTGGGGAAGGTGTCCCCATCCCTCTGTCCCTGAAGCCAAGGCGGTGCTGGGCTCTCGCAGGGTGACACAGATTCTGGAACACCTCAGCGAGGCAGTAGAGCAAAGCAGCCTCTTCGACCCGCAGCATCCAGGACTGGAGGAGGAGCTGGAGTCGCTGCGCCGGCACCTGGAGGCCCTCAGCAGCCCTGAGCCCAGCTCCATGGAGACCCACTTCAGCAGCCAAGCAGGTGGTTTGTGCTCTGCCTGCTCCCACTACCTGTTCGGGCAGGGACAAATAATGCCAGCTGGCCCGGCACCCAGCAAAATGATGGTGTATGGCAGTGCCCTGCCACTGTCCCACATTGCTGCCTTGGGCATGGCCAGCTCTGGGGCCATGTCATATCCCTCACGCTGGTGGGCTGCTCTGACCTCCCACCTTGTTCCTTGGCAGGGTCCAGGTTCACACTGGCATGGGCAGCCAAAGACCAGGGTGAGCTGCGGCGTTTCCTGATGCAGAACCTGTCCCTCCCCAACAGCACAGCTGAGCTGCTCCTGGGCTCCAGCATTGACCTGCGGGAGGTGGGTGACCTCTGGGCTTTGCAGGGGTCTGTGCTACCCTGTGAATGGCACCCAGCTTGGATTTGTCCTCCCCTGCCACCCCACGTCAGAGCCTTGCTGGGCAAGCAGGTGCAGCACTGGTGCTCCACTTTTTGCACACTTGGCAGTCCTGCTCTCATCTTGGTGCAGGTGTACCGGCAATTTTTTGATTCCGTTCCATTGGTACCTGATGAGACCCATGAGCATGACCTGTGGGATGGGTTTGGCCCCAGCAAGAAGATGACGCAGCTGGAGGTGAGGAGCGGTGCTGCATGCAGGGGACATGGTAGGGTAGAGCCCATCCTCTTATCCCCTCCATATCCCACCCCAGGTGATCTGGGGGTGTCTGTCCCAGTAGATGTGCCATGACAGAACTTTGTCAGGGGGCAGAGCAGCAGCAGGGATGGCTGGGGTCCATCCTGGTGCTGCCACCAGTTCCCTCAGTTTTATGAGACGCACCAGTACCTATGCCTGGGTTTACCATTGCAGTGGGGGTTGGCACTGCCTTGAGTGGTGGCTGTGGAGGGAGCAGGGGAAATTGTTCCCCCCTTGCGTCTGGCATGCAGGGGACCCCTGTTCCCTGCATCTGCACATCCTTTTTCTTCCCTGCCCCATGGAGACCATGGGTGCTGTGGGTCTGTTCATGTATGCTTGGGGACACACAAGGAGGAGGACCTGGGGCAAGTCCCCATCCCACCAGCTATCCCCATTCTTTATCTTGCAGAAGAGTCTCCCCAGTGGCTGGAGGAGCCTGCAGGAAGGACTGGTTCACAGGGTGCTGCAGGACCCAGTGGCAGCCCCACACCGGCCAGCACTGCTCCGCATGCTTTCCCAGGCTCTGGGCCTCACCAGCACTGCTGTGGCGCCTGCCATCTCTGATAGCCCTCAGGCCTTTGTCACTGAGATGGAGGTGAGCACCTCATGGGGCAACCTGGGCTGCTCTGCCACAGCAGGCACTGCAGTGCTGTCCCTACAACTTCCTGCCCTGTAGAATGTCCTCTTCACCGGGCCAGTGCTGGAGCAGCTGACATGTGAGCAGTACCCAGGAGGACTGCACCGCCTCCTACGCGTGTCCCCCAGGCAGCAGCCACTGCTGGCAGCATACCGGGCACTGGCCTGCAATGGCAGCCAAACCATCCGCCAGGAGCGCTTTGCCCAGCTGGCCTCCGAGCTCCAGGAGCAGCTGGACACCCCCAAGATAGTCAGCAGGGTGAGAGCTGGGCAGGTGGGGCAGGCTGGTGACAGGGATGAAACTTGTGAAGGGTTTTCAAACTCAGCTCAGCTGGTGTTGTGTTGGGATGGGGAACCGTTAAATGGCCTGACTTCTCCTAGTCACCCCCTTCTNCCCCCCACGCCACCCAGCTCCATGGTAAGATCCCAGGTGGTTTCCCCTCTAGCATTTGCTTGGACACTGCCTATTGGATGGGACTAGGTGTCCCCAGCATCTTCCTAGGTGTCCCTGCCAGCTTCTCTCCCCAGGACTGCCAAAGCCCTTGCTGGCACAGCTCAAGGCTGACTCTGAGGTCCCACTCCTTGTCCCACCCAAGCTCCATGTGTCCTTTGTAGAAACAGAGGACCACCCTTCCTGTCTCGAGTGATATCTCGTGTCCTCATGCAAGTCCCTGCCAGTTTCTCACAGGCAGTATTCTCACTGCCTCATAGTCGCAGATGCACAGCAATGAGTTCAGGGCCTTACCTCGGCACAGCTCCAACTTTTTAACCAAGAAAGTGGAGTTGCTACTGCTTGGGGTCCTCGTTGGTCCCTTCCTAAAGGCAAGCAGAACCTGTTCCAGCAATGAGTAAGGCCTTGTCCATGCATACTCACAGCTGAAGCTGGAGGAAGTGAACGGCACAGCCACCCAGCACCGCCTTCGTGCCCTCCTCGAGGACTTGGTGGAGATGGAGAAGGTTCTCCAGGACATGGACATCCTCTCAGCACTGGCTAAGCTGCTGCCCAGGGGAGCCTGTGCCAGCAAGGCCGCACCACCCACCGCCAACAGCACCAGCTGGGCCAGCGTCAATGCTACAGCTGGCAATGCCACGGCAGAGGAGGAAGAGGGCGCTGGGGAGAGCCCGTCTGGCATCGACAACCCCCAGGGGCAGTTCTCAGCATTTGTGCAGCTCTGGGCGGGGCTGCAGCCCATCCTCTGCGGCAACAACCGGTAGGAGCGCGCTGGGGGATGGCTCCAGGTTCTCCCTGCACAGGCCAGGCAGGATGAGTGCTGGGCAGTCAGGATGGGTGCTGTACCACAGCCTTGTGCAGCAGCCAAGGGTACTCTCTGTGTTGGGCAGCACCACGCAGGAGCTGGAGTCAGTTTGAAGGCTTGTCATGGGACGGGGTGGAGGCTGCCTGCAGCAGGGGTTGCTGAGCCTGAAGCAGAGTAGAAAGCCTGAGCTCCCTTTGCAGGACCATCGAGCCCGAGGCACTGAAGCAGGGCAACATGAGCTCGCTGGGCTTCACCAGCAAGGAGCAGCGAAACTTGGGTCTCCTTGTGCACCTGATGACCAGCAACCCCAAAATCCTCTATGCACCTGTGGGCACGGAAGTTGACAAGGTCATTCTGAAGGTGAGGATGCATAGATTGGGACCCCTGTCCTTCTCCCACCATCCTGCTCTGCAGAAGGGAAGAGATTGACTGCCAGGCACAGGGAGCTCCCACAGGCAGTGGGAGGTGGGCAGGTATCTCCATGACTGCTAGTCATCCCAGAGAGCAGGAAGCCCCTGCCTCTGCCCGCTGTACGACTTTCTGCCTGGCCCCCAGGCCAACGAGACCTTCGCCTTTGTGGGCAACGTCACCCACTACGCCAAGGCATGGCTGAACATCTCCCCTGAGATCCGAGCCTACCTGGAGGAGGGCAGGCTGCAGAGGCGCATCCACTGGCTCCAGCAGGTAGGACAGCATGGTGAGGGGATGAGCCTACCTGGGATTTACTGCCCTGGCAGTGGAAAAGGGGTTGACCTCCCCCTGGATACCCTGTAACTTCTTCATGGGGTACTCCCTGGTATCCACCTTTTCTTGTGGAGACTAGTCTGGGTCCCTGCACAGTGTGCACACTGTTCCTCATTCCCAGGAGGAGCTTTGGGTCCTACCTTTGTCCGTGGGGGGGACAGTGACCTGAGAGGCAGGGCATACCCCAACTTCTTCCTCCCATGTCTTCCTCTGTCTCAGTTGACTGCTGACCTCCACAAGCACCCAGAGATCCTGAATGTCTCTGACAGTGATGTTCTCCACAACTTTCTCAATGGCAACTTCTCCTTGCCCAATGCCAGCATCCTGCTCCAGCAGCTGGATACCATTGACAATGCTGCCTGCGGCTGGGTCCGCTTCATGGCCAAGGTGAGGTGGAGCACACCTGTGGGAAGGTTGAATCACCGACAGCCAGGCTCTGTTGGGCTGAAGAGAGTCAGATCCACTGAGATGTTTTTAAGAGCATGGGACAGGAGCCCTGAGGGAGGTGGTGGCTCCTGCAGTGTGCAGAGCTTTGGGGTAGAGGTCCTCACACACTGTTGACTTCAGGGGCTGGGATTGGCTTTGGGTGGCATGTGCTGTACTACCTGCAGGCTCTGTGTGCTAGACCCATCCAGGGCCTTGGGATCTCACTAGCCTGCTGGAGCATGTCCAGAGAAGGGCAGTAGAGCCAGGGAAGGTTTTGGAGCACAAGTCTGACGAGCAGGGACTGAGAGCTGGGGGAGCTCAGCCTGGAGAAAAGGAAGCTCAGGAGGGATCTTTTAAGTCTCTGCAATTACCTAGAAGGGTGTTGCAGCCAGGTGGGGGTTGGTCTTTTCTCCCAGGTTGGTCTTTTTTTCCAAGTGACAGGATAACAGGAAACAGCCTAAAGTTGTAGCGGGGGAGGTTTAGGTTGGATTTTACAGAAAATTTCTTCACTGAAGGTCAGCACTGGAACAGTCTGCCTGGGGCAGTGGTACTACCCCTGTGTTCAAAAAATATGTGAATTTGACACCTGGGGGCATGGTTTAGTGCTGGGCTTGATAGTGTTTGGGTTGATGGACTCAATGATCTTGGGGGGCTTTTCCAGTCTTAGTGATTCTATGATTCTCCTCCCACTAGGTCAGCGTGGACATCTTCAAAGGCTTCCCAGATGAGGAGAGCATTGTCAACTACACGCTGAACCAGGCCTATCAGGACAATGTCACGGTCTTTGCCAGTATGTCCCTGGGAACCAGCTGTTCTCAGCGGTCCCTGAAATTTTGCCCTTCTCCAGCTGTGCCTGGAGCCACTGGCTTCAGGATGTGGGTCCCTTGGTGCGCGTGTTGGGTGGATGAGGGGGCTGAGTATCTTGTGGTGCCCATCCTCTGCCTCATGCTGCTGTCCTGGCTCTCCCACTCACACGGCCTGCTGTCTGTGTGCCTTCGCATCCCATGGGGGTCTGACATCCCTGGCCATGCCACCCATCTCATCCATGGCAACCCTCACGGTGCCCTCCCCATCCCTGCCTGTTGCTGTGGGCCAGCTGATGTGGCTGGTCCCTGTGGACTCCCTGCTGCTTCTGCTGCCCACAGGCGTCATCTTCCAGACCAACAGGGATGGCTCATTGCCCCCCCATGTCATGTATAAGATCCGGCAGAATTCCAGCTTCACAGAGAAGACCAATGAGATTCGGCGGGCATACTGGCGGCCTGGCCCCAACACCGGCGGCCGCTTCTACTTCCTCTACGGCTTTGTCTGGATCCAGGGTAAGTGTCAGCGCCCTGCCACAGCTGCCCATGGCCCTGGCCCCTGTGCGCTCAGCCAGGCCTCTCCTTCTCTTCCACAGACATGATGGAGCGCGCCCTCATCAACACATTTGTTGGCCACGATGTAGTGGAGCCTGGCAACTATGTACAGATGTTCCCGTATCCATGTTATACCCGGGATGAGTGAGTAACACTCACCTGCAGGACCTTCCTCCTTCCACTTTGCAGGCGAGGATACTTTAGCTGGGAAAAGGGAACAAGTTTGGGGGCCAGAATAAGATTGGTGACCCTGGGAGTGATGAGCAACCAGTTAAGTCCGATTCCTTGGACTACCAGGCTTAGAAAGGCAGGGGAAAGTACAGGAATGACACATGGGTCTGTTGGTGGTTATGGATTACAGTGGTCTGGAGGCAGCACCTGTAGAAGTCCCAGAGCCACCAATACTCCTGGGCAGGAGGATGGAGAGGGCCCCATCCACACCAAGATAGGCAGGGCCCTTGGGCAGAGCCCGTGGCTACTTGCCTGCAAAGGCCTGCCAGCCTTGACATGACATGACACTGGGGCTCATTGGAGAAGTTCTTTTAGGGCGCTAAGGAGGTGCTAGGTTAGAGACTGGTTGTCCCTGAGCGGGGGGAGAGCCCCTCCAAGGCCCCTTGCCCCAGGGTCTCTGCAGGTCTCTATGGCAGTGCCACCATCCAGTTCTCCCTTCTCTTCCTCTACCCCATCAGCTTTCTCTTTGTCATCGAGCACATGATGCCCCTCTGTATGGTGATCTCCTGGGTCTACTCAGTAGCCATGATGATCCAGCACATCGTGACAGAGAAGGAGCATCGCCTGAAAGAGGTAGGGATGGTAGAAGTGATTCTTGGGGAGGAGTGGGCATATCTGTGCCCTACATTCTGTGCTGTGTCCCTCGTCACCTTCCTTGTATTTCTGGGTTAAATGAACTAGGGCAGATGCAGATCCCAAATCCCTGGGCGGAGCTGGTCCTTCTGAGTGTCCCCAGCATGAGATGAGCCCTGGCCAGCACTGGAGGGAACTGAGCTCCTTGGTACCCCAGTAGAGGGTGGCGTGTCCTGCCCACTCCCAGCAGCTCCCTTGATGCTACCCCTTGGCCTCCCAGCCCAATGAGAATGGAAGCAGGGGTGCACAGGGTTGGGGACAGTCCTGCTGAGTAGTTTTGGCCTCACAGGTGATGAAGATGATGGGCCTGAACAATGCGGTGCACTGGGTGGCTTGGTTCATCACTGGCTTTGTCCAGCTCTCCATCTCGGTCACAGCACTCACTGCTATTCTCAAGTACGGCAAGGTCCTGATGCATAGCGACGTCCTCATCATATGGCTCTTCCTTGCTGTCTATGCTGTGGCCACCATCATGTTCTGGTGAGCTGCCTGGTCTGTGCTGGGCAGTAAAGGGGCATGGGCAGTGCCACGTTCTTGTGCCATGGAGCGAGGGTGCTGGGAGCTATGTGGGCAGGGGCCAGTGGAGGGGCACAAGTCCTTCCAAGCAGCTGATTTGGGAAGCCAATTTATTGCCTCAACACCACCAAAACCAGATGGTGTGGGGAAGGTCCTGGTGGGGTAGGATCCAAGGAGATGCTGTCCTCCCTGCAGCTTTCTGGTGTCGGTGCTCTACTCCAAGGCCAAACTGGCCTCTGCCTGTGGTGGCATCATCTACTTCCTCAGCTACGTGCCCTACATGTATGTGGCCATCCGGGAGGAGGTGGCCCATGACAAGATCACGGCCTTTGAGAAGTGCATTGCGGTGAGTTGGCTGCAGCAGCTGGGGACATACTTAGTGTCAGGTTTGCCTCAGGTACCTGATGTCCAGTACAAAGCCACCAAGCTGTCACCAAGCCCTGGGCAAGCCATTGCCTGTATGAACCAACTCCCTGTGGGGCTTTGGAGGTATCTGCAGAAGGTTTGGTGCCTCTCCATGGGGCTGAATGGGGCAGCACTAGGTAGGAATTCACCCCAACCTGTTCTTCTGAGCTGGCCTGTGGTTCCTGCTGACCACCCATTCTCTTCCCTCCACCTCTTCACAGTCCCTTATGTCCACCACAGCCTTTGGGTTGGGCTCCAAGTACTTTGCGCTGTATGAAGTGGCTGGCGTGGGTATCCAGTGGCACACCTTCAGCCAGTCACCCGTGGAAGGAGATGACTTCAACCTCCTGCTGTCCATGATGATGCTGGTCGTGGATGCCATGGTGTATGGGGTGCTCACGTGGTACATTGAGGCTGTGCACCCGGGTACGTGTGGGCAGAGGGGCATGAGGGCACCCCAGACCTTACAGGAGCCTCTTTGCTAGGGGACACCTGCCCACACATCCTTATCTGCTGGTGTCAGCCAGGTGTCTCAATTCAGGGGCTGGCTGCAGCAAAGCCAGATGTCCACAGCTGAGATACCAATCCCCCTTATCCCCCTCTTGTGGAAGCATTTCAGTTGCTCCCTGTTTTTTTCATTGTAAAGCTGAGGCATGAGCCAACCCAACCTGAATCCCAAAGGAATTTGTTTCCTGGCACAACCCACAGCCCACCGAGCTGCCCTGAGCCCAGCTGGCTGGAGTGTTCACAGCCCCCACACTGCAGTGGTGACCTGACCTGGGAAAACCCCCATGCCCATGCCAAGCTCTGACCCAGTACTCAGCAGCCTCTGCATGGCCCTGGATGTAGGGTTGGCCCTGACTCCCTGGGGCTGTGGTTGCAGGCATGTTCGGCCTGCCACGGCCCTGGTACTTCCCTTTCCAGAAGTCTTACTGGCTGGGCAATGGACGCGTGGAGACCTGGGAGTGGACCTGGCCATGGTCACGCAATACTCGCCTCAGCATCATGGAGGAGGATCAGGCCTGTGCCATGGAGAGCCGGAGGCTGGGTGAGGGCAGCTGGGTGTGGCAGTGGGTGACACAAGGGTGGCCCTGGCTCTGCCTCAGGGTCTTGCCTTGGCTATGGACCCCTCTGTTCTTGTCAGGGCAGGATACTGGGCCAAGCACTGTGGACTCTCTGGGAGCTGCCACTGTGGCGTGGGAGGGGGAAACTTGGCAAGAAGCATAGGGGAAGGGACCACAAGCCAGTATTGCCACCATGGGATGGAGGCGGGTTGATTCGTTCCCAGGGAGCCCCACTCAAAGCCTGGCTTTCCTGCCCTCCCCTGGCTCCTCACCACCCTACTGTCACAGCAGAGGAGACAAGGGGCATCGAGGAGGAGCCAACCCACCTTCCCTTGGTCGTCTGCATTGACAAGCTCACCAAAGTCTACAAGACAGACAAGAAGCTGGCGCTAAACAAGCTGAGCCTCAACCTCTACGAGAACCAGGTCGTGTCCTTCCTGGGGCACAATGGTGCAGGCAAGACCACCACCATGTGAGTGCCTGTCCAGCCAGACAAAGACCATGTTTCACTGGCAAGCTGCAGGGTGTGAGGCAGGGGCTTCGGGATGTCTCTGCAGTGCCCTGTGGCAGCTGGTACCATGCCCAGAGGGCAGCAATGTGGGTGTGGGGCTGGCACAAACATGGGACAGGAGTAGGCTCATGGCCCTGTGCTGATACTGCTCTGCCTGGGGCCCAGCAGGTGCTCCCAGAGGTGGTGGTTGGGATTGGGGCCAGATTGAGGAATATGAGCTCCCTCACACTGTTGCCTTTCTCCATTCGTTCAGGTCCATCCTCACTGGCTTGTTCCCTCCAACATCGGGCTCTGCTACCATCTATGGCCATGATATCCGTACGGAGATGGACAAGATCCGGAAGAACCTGGGCATGTGTCCCCAGCATAACGTGCTCTTTGACAGGCTGACGGTGGAGGAGCATCTCTGGTTCTACTCGCAGCTCAAGAGCATGGCAGAGGAGGAGATCCGCAAGGAGATGGACAAGTAGGCACCCTCCAGCTCCTTTGTCTTCATCCATGCCTTTGACATGAGTGAGTCTCCTTCCTGCTGGCTGTGCCGTGGGGGAGCGATCTGGTGGCAGAGGTGTCCCATGGAGCAGCTCCACCAAGGGTTTTCCCACCCTTGGGGTGTCAGGCTGTGGAAGTGAGCAGAAGATTCTCATAGCCTGACTGCAGCTGGGCAGTCCCAGCAGCCAAAAGCTGCAGATACCATGTGGGGAAGAGGCATTACATACTCCCCACAGGAGTACAGCATCAGTACAGCACCCCCCCAGCATTCCTGGTGCTTCTGCCCTGTCCCTAGGATGATTGAGGACCTGGAACTCTCCAACAAACGGCACTGCCAGGTGCAGACTCTCTCAGGTGGCATGAAGAGGAAGCTGTCGGTGGCCATTGCCTTTGTGGGTGGGTCGCGGGCTGTTATCTTGGATGAACCCACAGCTGGTGTGGACCCATATGCCCGAAGGGCCATCTGGGACCTCATCCTCAAGTACAAGCCAGGTGAGCAGAGCTGGGCAGAGCCTATCATGCTTCTCTGTGGCAGCCACAGCCCCTCTGCTGAGGCTTTGTGCTGCCATCAGGGAGGACCATCTTGCTCTCCACACACCACATGGATGAGGCTGACCTGCTGGGGGACCGCATCGCCATCATCTCTCATGGCAAGCTCAAGTGCTGTGGTTCCCCATTGTTCCTCAAGAGCACATATGGTGATGGCTACAAGCTGACAGTGGTGAAGAAGCAGTCGGACACCAGGAATGGCACAGGTCTGGGGAGCAGTGGGACCCTTTGTTAAAGGAGTAGATGGCACCAGCCCTTCTTCAGCCTAGCAAAGGAGGGCTCAACACCCAAGTACTCCCATCCTGAGTCTCCTTAGGCCATGTGGAGGGCAGAGGGGATGGGGCAGGGGTGTAGGAGGTCCCATTGCTCAGCCTTAATTTTTCCCATCTGGATCCTTGGCCAGACCTTACACAGTGGCATTTTTCTCCGGATGCTGGTTCTGTCAAGGTTGCCCTGTGGGTTGTCCTATGGGTTGAGATGTCCAGTGTGGGCCACATTGCAGAAGATCATCCCCAGGCCAGTCAGGGTGACAGGGAAGCCCCTATGGCACTGGGAAGTAGGGGAAATGTGGGGGGTCTTGGAGGCCAGGTTGAACTGACCGATGGGTACTGTCTCTGCTCCAGAGCCAGGCCACAGCCCCCCAGGCCACTCCTCTGTCAGCCCCTGCTCTGAGCCTCGTGTCTCCCAGTTCATCAGGAAGTATGTGGCCTCCTGCCTCCTCATCTCAGACACCAACACAGAGCTCTCCTACATCCTGCCCAGTGAGGCTGTCAAGAAAGGCTGCTTTGAGAGGCTCTTCCAGGTACCTGCAGGGGCTGGCAGAGTGGGCAGTCAAGGGGCTGTGGCACTGTGGACATCTGCCCTCCTCACACAGCACTTTGCTCCCACAGCACTTGGAGCAGAGCCTGGAAGAGCTGGACCTCACCAGTTTTGGTCTGATGGACACCACGCTGGAGGAGGTCTTCCTGAAGGTGTCTGAGGAGGACCAGTCTCTGGAGAACAGTGACGTGGGTACGGGTGCTTGGGGGGGCACAAGGTGCTGCTGGAGCTAGTGAGGGGCTGTGTGATCTTGCTGGGCTTGGTGGCTGCAGGAGTCTCCTGTCTCAGGCGGAGGAGAGATCTCCAGCAGAGCCCATCCTGGCCAAAGGCAGCCAGCCTCTGCTCCACTCTGGCTTTACTCTCACCTGGAATAGCGGCTAGCTCTGGTGTCCTCAGCACAGGTCTCCAGAGGACACCATGGAGATGCTCTGAGAGCTGGAGCACCTCTGCCGTGGAGCCAGGCTGGGAGAGCTGGGGGTGTTGACCTGGAGAAGAGAAGGCTCCAGGGAGACCTTATGGCACGTTCTAGTGCCTAAAGGGGGTTTGAAAAAATGAGAGAGACGGATTTTAAATGGGCAGATAGAGTTAAAACAAGGGGAGAGTGGTTTTAAACTAGAAGAAGAAAAGTTTAGATGAGATGTTAGAAGGAAATTCTCCCCTGTAAGGGTGGTGAGGCCCTGGCACAGGTTGTGCAGAGGTGCTGTGGGTGCACCATCCCTGGAAGTATTCAAGGCCATGTTGGATGGGGCTTGGAGCAACTTGGTCTAGTGAAAGGTCTCCCTGCACTTGGCAGGGGGCTGGAATGAGATGGGGTCCCTTCCAAACCAAACCAGTCTGTGATTCTGTGATATGATCCATCCCCAGTCGGTGCCATGCTGCAGTGTAGAGTAGCATGGCTGGTGGCAACCCACATTTTTTCTTCCAGACATGAAGGAGTCCAAGGATGCCCTGCAGCCACCTGCCTCTGAGCTGGGCCCAAAGTCTGAAGCCAATGGGGAGCCCGTGGCTGAAGCAGCCATGCCAGAGAAGCCCGAGGTGGAGCTCAGCAACCTGGTGACCTGCTCCAAGCTGGCGCAGTCGCAGGCATCCCTGCGTTCAGCGTCCTCGGTGGGCTCCGTGCGTGGTGATGAAGGTGGGGCTTATTCTGAATTCTTTGGGGATTACTCGCCCCTGTTCGATAACCGGCAGGACCCTGATAACATCAGTCTGCAAGGTTGGTGCTGCTGGTGCCTGGCCAGCGGCAGGGGCCGGGGGAGGCACTTAGCTGGGACATGGAGGGTTCGCCCAGGGTGGGCAGAGCTGACCGGGCCCCTCAGGGTACCTGGTTGTGACTGAGATGGCTGGCTGTGACTGCTGGTACGAGACCCCATGGGGAGGGGGCTGATGGGGCATCCAGCAACACAGCACCCAGAGAGCCACAGCCTGGGTGGGAGGGCTGGGAACAGGCTCTTTCCATGAGTTTGCACCCCATGCTGGTAGGGTGTGCATTAAGGTCTTGTGCCAAGGCGTGGAGCCAGTGAGAGCAGCCAGTACTGGCTCTGCCTCTGCCTCCTGTGGGTCTCCAGTGCCACCTTGCAGACTTGCCCCACTAACATGGTCTCTTCCCAAACTGTCACCAGCTGGGTTTCTCCTCTTGGTCCTTGGGCACAGAATCACCTTCTAGGTGATGGCTTCACCTCTCATACCCTGCCCCAGGTGCAAGGCTCTCCCCGCTTGGATGCTAGGATTGCTGGATAGAAAGGGTGCAGGCAGGTGCCTCGAGGTTATTGCTGTAGTCAGAGATCCTGTTCTGGGTTATCTCACAACTCTTGTGACTAATTTAGGGATGTGCCACCTCTTCTCCCCACCAGGGCTGTGGGGGGCAGAGCTGGGACAGTGCTGTGACAGAGCTCCTGCTGTCTTGCTGGGACTCCCACCTGTGTCTTGTCCCCTGTTCCTGACTGTGCTGACCCCCCACCAGCTGGCAGAGCTGATGGGAAAATGGAGGGGTCCTAGAAAAAAGCACCAAATTAGGTTGTTTTTTTTAAACTATTGTCTAAATTTTCCTTTTGGGGCCAAGAGGAACCTGCCAACCAGATACCATGCTTCTGACTGCAGTGCTGCTGTGGCTTGGTGGCAGACTTAGGGTTGGGTGCTGCCCTTACCCTTGGGATGGCTGAGCTGGGCTTGGTGTCTGGCTCAGCTTCCTGGGAGCCCAGGCAGGTGTGGGAGCAACTGTGCCAGAGGGCTGATGTCCCTCTCCCTCTCAGAGCAAGAAGCAGAGGTGGAAGCAGAGGATCGTGACCTGGCAGGTCAGGGAAGCTTCAAGCTGGAAGGCTCATGGCTGAAGCTGCGCCAGTTCCATGGACTGATCGTCAAACGCTTCCACTGCGCCAAGCGCAACACCAAGGCCCTCTTCTCGCAGATCCTCCTGCCCGCCTTTTTTGTCTGTGTGGCCATGACTGTGGCACTCTCCGTGCCCGAAATAGGTGCATGCAACCCACCTACCTACCTGCATGCTGGGTGACCTGTTCTGCCTCTCCCAGTGTGGCCACTGGCTGCAGGAGGACAAGGCCAAGACAGTGTCCCTGGATGCAGTGGTGCTGTGGGTACGAGCAGGTTCCTGTCCTTGTCCCCACAGGTGACCTGCCACCCCTCATCCTCTCGCCATCCCAATACCACAACTACACTCAGCCCAAGGGCAACTTCATTCCTTACGCCAATGAGGAGCGGCGTGAGTACCGGTGAGAGCTGCCACTGCTGGTAACCAGCACCCCATGCCCAAGGCCCATCCGTGGGACTGTAAGGGGGACAAGTGGGGAGGGCAGCCCACAGCAGTCCTAGTACTAGGGCTGGTTCAGGCTTGGAGCAGAGCCTGGCTGGTGCCATGTCCCCTGACAGCAACCTCTGTCCTGGCCAGAGTGTCTCTGGGAGATGTGCGAGCCCTGACACTGTGACTAGCAGCTCAGTCATGCCAGGCACAGGCTATGTGTGCCCATGATAAGTGCCAAGGCCTCAGGGAGGTCCCTGGAAGAAGATGGCCATGGTGCTGAGATCTGTGTCTCCTGTTCCTTGCTCCTGCAGCATTAGGCTGTCTCCCGATGCCAGCCCTCAGCAGCTGGTGAACACCTTCCATCTGCCCTCTGGTGTGGGGGCCACCTGCGTGCTCAAGACACCCTTTAACAACACGCTGGACCAGCCCATGCAGACCCTCAACCTCAATAGCAATGAGTCCAAAATGCTGGCAGCCAAGTACTTTGATGCCATGTGCATCGACTCCTTCACCCAGGGCCTTCCGCTTTCCAATTTTGTGCCACCACCTCCATCCCCAGCTCCCTCTGACTACCCCATGTCAGTGGATGAGGACCTGCTCCATGCCTGGAACTCCACAACCTTCTCCACTGTTAAAGGTATTACTTATGCTGGGTGCTCTTGTGTCTGGGATTTGTCTCCAGCAGGGAGATGATGCCTCTCCTCACAGAAGTGGCTCCAGGGACCCCATGGAGTACCTGTTAGTCTGGCCTGGCCACACAGCAGAGCTCTGTTGGGCAGAACAAAGCTTGTAGCTTTGGCCCTGGAACACTGTCCCCATTGAGCCCCAGCCATGCCAGTAGAGCCCCTTGGATGGTGGCACTGTCAGAAAGCCCTGTGGCCAGCCTTGCGGATGTGATCCCCAGCCCTTTCTTTCTCCAGCCACACCTCATGGCCCATCTCTGAATCTCTGTCCCCCCCCAAAGCTTTTTGCGTCTCCATCTCTCGGTCACCAGGACCCTGCCTGCCCAGCCGCCTAATTCTCACGCTGTCCCCAGCAGCTGGGGCAGGCAGGAGCCTGGCTGTGAGCCACTCCCTTCTGCTCCTCAGGGACCGTGACCTCAGCCCCCACCCTGCCCCGCGTCATCCATGAGCCCATCAAGTGCACATGCTCCATGCAGGGGACCGGCTTCTCCTGCCCTAGTGGTGTGGGGGGCCATCCCCCACAGATGAAGGTGGTGACAGGGGACATCCTGACAGACATCACAGGGCGCAATGTCTCCGAGTATCTGCTCTACACCTCGGACCGCTTCCGGCTGCACAGGCAAGAGGGGAGGGTGGGAGGGTCTGCCCTGCACCATAGAGCTGGGGTGAGAACCAGGGGTCTGGGGACACCTGCTCCAGGATGCTGGCTGGAGTCAGCAACATGCTCAAGCATGGTTCCACCCCTGGAGGTGGGGGACAGCAGTTGCAGCTTCCTCAGCAGTGCCTTGTCCCACAGGTATGGGGCGCTCACGTTTGGAAACGTCCAGAAATCCATCCCAGCCTCCTTTGGAGCCAGGGCTCCAGCCACAGTGCGCAAGATTGCTGTGCGGAGAACAGCCCAGGTGGGACAGCACTGCTCCTCAGGGCAGGGGAGATAGGTAGGGAGGAAAGGGGGCAACAGGGACCCCTGGGAATGCACTTCTGCATTGCTCTCCAAGTGCTTTGGGAGGCTCCAGCCACAGGGGAGTGGTCAGCAGGTCTGGCACAGCACAGTTAGCAATGGCCTATTCTCCCTACAGTCTTGAGCACAGGACGCCTGCCCTGTGGGTGGCTGTCCATCCCATCCTATCCCTCTCTCCCAGTACATCTTTGGGCTGATCTCTTGCCATCTCCCACTGTTCCTCTCTCCTCTTCAGGTCTTCTACAACAACAAGGGCTACCACAGCATGCCCACTTACCTCAATGCCCTCAACAACGCCATCCTGAGAGCCAACCTGCCCAAGAGCAAGGGCAACCCTGCTGCCTATGGTGAGGATCTGCAGGTGTTTGAGGGCAGGAGCGTGTCAGGAACAGCATTAGGGTATGGTCCAACCAGGCTCCAAAGTGCAGTGTCCACCTTGGGCCAAGCAGGCTAGTGTCCAGTGGAGCAGGAGTTCGCACACCTCAGCTCTGAGATATGAGAGTTGGGATGAGCTCTTTGCCAGGCCTGGACTGGAATGTCCCAAAGTGCTGCCTGAAAGTGCCTGGGCTTGTGACGTGTCTAGGGGTGCTCTCCAGTGAGGGGAGCGCCTTGAGGTGCTGAGTTGCTTCAGAGAGCCCAGCTCCTCTTGAGCTTCAGGTTGGAAACCCATCCTGCTCAGAGCCAGGATCAGGCAGACTGTGTCCCAAGCCAGTTTTCATGCTTCTCTGTTTCTTCTTGGTCGTTGTTGCAGGCATCACAGTCACCAATCACCCCATGAACAAAACGAGTGCCAGCCTGTCCCTGGATTACCTGTAGGTCCAAGGAGAGGGTCTGAGGGAGGGTGGCTGTCCCATGGGAGGTAGGGGGCTTTTTACTGGTGGTTGCATGGGAAGGCTGAGTTCTCTGCTCCACAGGCTGCATGGTGGGGAGGGACAGGGTGGCTGTGATGTGGGGATCCCTGTGCCATGCCCTGATCTGTGCACAGTGACTGTCCCACACCAGGGTGGGTGGCCCTTCCCCAGGCAACTGAGGGTGATGGAGTCCGTGCTCTCCTTGCTCCCATCCAGCCTGCAAGGCACAGATGTGGTGATTGCCATCTTCATCATTGTGGCCATGTCCTTCGTCCCAGCCAGCTTTGTGGTATTTCTGGTGGCCGAAAAGGCCACCAAGGCTAAACATCTGCAGTTTGTGAGCGGCTGTGACCCTGTCATCTACTGGTTGGCCAACTACATGTGGGACATGGTAAGCGGGACATGTGGCCCCACTGGCCAAGCCTCCGGGGCTGTGCCAGGGAGTGGACAGTCACAGAAGTTTCTGTCTTCTCCAGCTAAACTACCTGGTGCCAGCCACGTGCTGCATCATCATCCTGTTCGTGTTTGACCTCCCAGCATACACCTCTCCCACCAACTTCCCCGCTGTCCTCTCCCTCTTCCTGCTCTATGGGTATGTTGCTCAGAGGGGGGTGGTCAGGAGGCACCAGGGATGCCTCCAGAGTCTTATGGGGTGATGGTTTTAAACTAAAAGATAGCCATTTAGACCAGATATTAAGAAGAAACTTTTCATAATGGGGGTGGTGAGGCCCTGGCACAGATTGCCCAGAGAAGCTGTGGCTCCCCTGTTTGTGGAAATGTTCAAGGCCAGGTTAGACAGCTTGGAGCACTAGTGGAAGGTGTACCTGCCCGTGGCCAGGGACTGGATTAGATGACCTTGAAAGGTCCTTCCAATCCAAACTATTCTGTGATGTTCTGCAGGCCCCATAGTTGGTTGGAGTGCAGTGGCTGTGAGGGCTGGGGTGGGAGAGCCTGGGAACAGCCAGATGGAAATGGGCAGTGCCAAGGCTGGGGGCCCCTCTGCTGCCATACTGATGTGTGCTGCTTCTTCTCACCTCCCCAGCTGGTCCATCACCCCTATCATGTACCCAGCCTCCTTCTGGTTTGAGGTGCCCAGCTCTGCTTACGTCTTCCTCATCGTCATCAACCTCTTCATTGGCATCACAGCCACTGTTGCCACGTTCCTGCTGCAGCTCTTTGAGCACGACAAGGTACGGCATTCACAGCTCTGCTAGGGCCACGGGGAAGGAAGATGCTGCCACCTGTTTGTGGGGCGGTTCAGGCTTGAAGTGACCTCAGGAGGTTTCTGTTTCCAGCAGGATCAGCCATGAGACCTGACTGGGCTGGATCTTGGGGATCCTGATCCTACCACTCACTCAGGGTTGTTTGATGGTTGTGTTCTCTCTGCTGTCCCCACAGGACCTGAAGGTGGTGAACAGCTACCTGAAGAGCTGCTTCCTCGTGTTCCCTAATTACAATCTGGGCCACGGCCTGATGGAGATGGCCTACAATGAATACATCAATGAGTACTATGCCAAGATTGGTATGGCCTCTTCTTCCCTCCTTCCCTTGTGCTAGGTCATGTGGAGCTGGAGGGGACCATGATGCTGGCACATCCCCTCTGCCTGTCCCATGGGGGTGTCCTGAGGCCCAGAGCAACCTGGAGCAAAAAGCCAAGGGGGTGGACTAGATGTGGCACAGAAAAAGACACAGCTAAGGGTCAGCTGTGGCATGGTGCCAGTGTTGCTGGAAGTGGTTCCTTGGGCCATCCCAAATAGCAGCCGCATGGGGAGAAGGTAGTGTGAGCCCTGACAGAGGTGTGTGGTTCTGCTGCTGCTGCACACTGGCTGTGGTGGGCCATGGTGAGGCTGTGGTGGATCTTAGTGGCAGCATAATGTAGCTGTGGTGGGCCATGGTGGGTCTGTGCTGTGACAGGAAGGATGGGGGCTGCAGGGACTCTCCTTGCAGGCAGGGTTTTTTGGGGGCTGCGCTGCCCAACCAATACAAGCCTTTTGCCACTTACAGCTTCATCCTGGCCTCAGAAGCTCCCCTGCTCTCTGCTTTTTGAGATAATCCAGGTGTTGTTGGCATTGTGAGGGACAGTTTTGGGTCAGGGTTTGACAAATCCCTCTGATTCCACTCTCAGCTGGGTTGATTCATCCTACTGAGGTTGCCAGATGATTTCCACAGCACCCATGCTCTGAGAGGGCATTGTGTTGTGGTCAGCCCAGGAAGCTGTGGTGGGTGAGCATGGGAGCAGTGTCATTGTCATGGGTCATCTCAGGAGGTACAACCAAGCTGTCTCCATGGGAAGGTGTCTAGCTGATCTCTGCTCTTCCTCCTATTCAGGGCAGTTTGATAAAATGAAATCACCCTTCGAGTGGGACATCGTGACACGGGGGCTTGTTGCCATGACAATTGAAGGCTTTGTTGGCTTCTTCATCACCATCATGTGCCAGTACAATTTCTTCCGGAAGCCCCAGTGAGTGTGGCACAGGGCAGGGATGTTGGGGTAAAGATTTGCCATTGGGACCCTTGAGCTTCAGGCTGCCCTTCTGGCAGTGTTGAGTGGGAGCTGCCTGTTCCTGTCAGGGGTGCTGCTCCTGGTCCCACATTCCCCCCTGCCTCTGCCCCCTCCCACAGGCGCTTGCCCGTCTCCACCAAACCCATTGAGGATGACATTGATGTGGCCAATGAGAGGCACCGGGTCCTGCGTGGTGATGCCGACAATGACATGCTAAAGATCGAGAACCTCACAAAGGTGGGGCCTGCATCAGGCTGCAAGGAGACTCCAGGGACCAGCCCAGCGCAGGGGTGTGGGTGGGGCAGTGGGTCCAGGTGGCTCCTGGTGGGCTGAGTCCCCTTCCCTGCCAGGTGTACAAGTCCCGCAAGATTGGGCGCATCCTGGCTGTAGACCGGCTGTGTGTGGGTGTGCGCCCCGGGGAGTGCTTTGGGCTGCTGGGCGTCAACGGTGCGGGCAAGACCACAACATTCAAGATGCTGACAGGGGATGAGAGCACCACGGGTGGAGAGGCCTTCATTAACGGACACAGGTAAGGGGGCCCTGGGGGCTGCCTGCTTTCCTGGGGATGGGATGAGGTCTGCTTGGAGGTCTCCCAGGATATAGCAGCATGAGTGAACTTGTGTGTCCCAGTGGGACTCTGCAGCCTTGTGTCTTCCTGGGTGATCATCAGCCTGGGATGTGGGGCAAGAGACAGTGGCCCTGTGCTGAGGCTGCCCAGGGTTTTACCTGGGGGAGGATGCTCCAGTGTAAAGGCATGTGAAAGGGGGCTCAGCAGCAGTCCTCACAAAAGTAATTCCTTCTTCCCACAAACCCTCAATCCTCTCCCACAGCATCCTGAAGGAGCTCCTGCAGGTCCAGCAGAGCTTGGGCTACTGCCCCCAGTTTGACGCACTCTTTGATGAGCTGACGGCCCAGGAGCACCTGGAGCTCTACACCCGCCTGCGTGGCATCCCCTGGAAGGATGAGGAGCGGGTAGGGCTCTGGGCAAACATTTGGCAGCATCCAAGGGCTGGTGCTGTGCCACAGGGATGGCATCTCGCTGGACAGCAGCTGCAGCCTGAGCCAGTGCTGCTGCTCTTGTGGCAGTGCCACCCTAGCAGTGTGCCCACATGAGCTGCCAGGATCAGGCACATGCACTTGCAGGTCCCCACCCGTGCTCATGGCTGTGTCAGGGGCTGCCATGGGGCTTCCCTGATTGGCACATGGCTTGTAGTCCCCTCAACAGCTGACATGCCAGGGAGCCCGACCCCTGCTTGCTCTGCCAGCCCCGTGGCCTTGGCAGGATGACAGCAGTCCCCTATGCCTTGCAGGTGGTCAAATGGGCACTGAAGAAGCTTGAGTTGACCAAGTACGCAAACAAGCCTGCCAGCACCTACAGTGGGGGCAACAAGAGGAAGCTATCCACAGCCATCGCGCTCATCGGATACCCAGCCTTCATCTTCCTGGTGCGCCCTGAGGGTAGAAAAATTACTCCGGGTGGGAGATGCCTACCCCCTACTTCACCACACACCATGCATCTCCTGGAGTGTGGGATGGTGGCCTGAGCTGGACTCAGGACAGGAAGGGAGTGGCAGGGTCCCTCCCAGGGCTGGCATGTCTGAGGGTGCTGTCTATCTAGGATGAGCCAACCACAGGGATGGACCCCAAGGCACGGCGCTTCCTCTGGAACCTCATCCTGGATGTCATCAAAACGGGTCGCTCCGTGGTGCTCACGTCTCACAGGTCCAGAGGGGTTCTGTGCCCATGATGCCTCCAAGCACCTGGGGTGCTGTGTGGGGGGGAGGGGGCTCCCTAGCATTTGGCTCCGCGGTCCCTGGCATGAGGAGCAGGGGGAGCCTGGGACACCCTCTGTTGCCTTCTCTCATCCATGGTGGTGGGGTCACAGCACTTGGGTGATGGTCTGGGAGGCCCAGCTCTCCATCTACCACCACCATAGCCCTGGCATTGTCCTCCAATGCCCTCCACTGAACCCTCCCTTGTCACCCCAGCATGGAGGAGTGCGAGGCCCTCTGCACCCGCCTGGCCATCATGGTGAATGGGCGGCTCAAGTGTCTCGGCAGCATTCAGCACCTGAAGAACAGGTAAGAGCCTGGCAGGAGCTCAGAATGCCTGCATGGGGTACAGCAGCCTGTGTGTGCTACTGGGCACACACACCCATGGTTGGGTGACAGTGTGGCATCCATGACAAGATACCAGCCTCTGTGTGGGTGCTGCTTTAGAGGTGGGCAGGGAGCGGGGTCACTGAAGTGCCCTGCCACTGACCTCGTGTCCAGTAGTGGCCGCCTGAGAGCATTGTCCCCTTCCATAGGGTCATGGGGGTGCAGATGAGGGGACAGGTCCTCATTCGGTGCCTTGTTCCTGTGCAGGTTCGGTGATGGCTACATGATCACAGTGCGCACCAAGTCCAGTCTCAATGTCAAGGAGGTAGTGAGGTTCTTCAACCGTAACTTCCCTGAGGCTGTCCTCAAGGTGAGCTGCCCGTGGTGGCCATGCTGTCCCCTGCCAGCCCTCACTTCAGGGCACAAGCAGCCTTCATCCTCCAGGGGGTGATGAGAGGGAGTCTGGGAGTGAGGGCTCAGTGCCCCTTCTGTGATTACCCCCCAGGAGCGTCATCACACCAAGGCCCAGTACCAGCTGAAGTCGGACCAGATCTCACTGGCACAGGTCTTCAGCAAGATGGAGCAGGTGGTGGATGTGCTGGGCATTGAAGACTACTCTGTCAGCCAAACCACACTGGACAATGTAAGACTGGGGACAGCATAGGCAGCTGGATGCTTGTCCCCAGGGAGTGCCAAAGTGCCAGGCAGGATCTGCCTTTGGGGCAGAGGTTGGAGCTAGATGGGGAACATGGTGTCAGCCACCGCACCGCAGGATGCCCTGCGTCCTGACCTGGCAAACATGGGGTGGAGGTGTTTGCAAATACCTGAGTCTCCTGCCCGTTCTTCCTCAGGTGTTTGTGAATTTTGCCAAGAAGCAAAGTGACAACCTGGAGCAGCAGGAGACCAGCCCCAGCAGTGTCCTGCAATCACCTCTGGAGCGTGTGCTGAGCCTGCTGCGCCCCCGCACCACCCCCACTGAGCTGCGGGCCCTCGTGGTGGAGGAGCAGGAGGACCTAGAGACTGACGACGAAGGCCTCATCAGCTTTGAGGAGGAAAGGGTAAGAGGTTGTCCCCAGATCTGGGTGTTCCTGGTCCCACCTGTGTCTGTGCCACAAGCCCTGGGACTGGGTGCTGTGACACCCCAGAGGTGACACAGTGGAGTGGCTGGGCCTGGGAGGTGTGGGGACTCTCTGCTCTGCTGCCTGTGCCAGACTCTGGCCCCAGATGCCCTGGGTATGCTGGCTAAGTGGGCAGCCCCTGAGCCCTGCCTGTCTCCTTGCTCAGGCTCAGCTCTCCTTCAACACGGACACGCTGTGCTGAGACCCCGGGGACAACCATGTTGTCAAGCCACCAAACCCTTTTGGCTTCTCCCCTCCCTTTCCCCCGTGGAGCGGAGTTGCTGCAGCTGGAGCCACATGCCAGGGAGGACACAGTGGGTACAGCAATGCCTGGATGGACTTTGGAAGCCACCACTGGGGTGGCTTTTGCCCTATTCAGCTCCGGAGTAGCATCACCAAGTGGTGCTGGGGGCATAGTCCTCAACATGCTGTGAATGGAAACTGTGAAGGAAAGGACATGGCTTGGTGCCAGCACTGCCAGTCCCACTCACTTTGGGGCAGAGACACACAGACCTGTGAGCGGTGCCTTTGGACACTCATGTTGCACTCACTCTGGGGACCCTTGGCTGTGGGTACCTCCCCAGGCCTGGCCCCATGGAGCTAGAAGAAGGATGTCTGATTCCACATCACCCCTGGCTGATGCTGCCCTGGGCACCACTGGGGCAGGTGCTCTGGTCCTTAACCCATAACCGATTTCTGTCACCAGTGGGATGTCACTGGGGGTCTTGGCCACACTGGTACATCCTGCCCACCCTGCGGTCTGTTCGCCCTGGCCCTGCCTGGCCTTGGACACTGGCTTTGTCCCTAGGCAGCAGTGCCGGTGCAGAGGCACGTGGCGGGGCAGAGGGGTATTTCACAGGGTATTTCACATGCTGGCACCAGCTGTTTCTCCCCTCTGCCCCTAATCATGTCCCTCACCCTCAAGTCTCTGATCCTGCCTCCTGCCTGCCCTCACCGCTTGCTTCCCCCATCGCACGACATTGCTGCAGCTCTGCCACCTTTCTGCTGTATCCCCTTCCACTTTGCTTTTGCCCTTACACTTGTTCCTCAGTGTCCAGCCATGTATAGGAACCAGCTGCACTAGGTTCTTATTGTTGGGTCACTGGTGGTACTGGGAGAGGGGTTGCAGCACCCTGGGTTGGCTTTGGCAGCTGCTGGTGGGGTGGCCTTAAGGTCGGGACAGTCTGGGTCGGTGCTGGTGCAGCCTGGCAGTGTTGCCTGGGATGGTGGGGAGGGAAGGATGGACAGCAGTAGTGGGACTGGCAGTGTCACTGGCCAGCAGCGGGCACCCCCTCAGCCAGCAGTGCCCCTCCTTTTTGCAGAGGGTCCTGCTGCCTTGTCACCCACAGGGACCATGGCTGGTGCCTGCAGCTCTCAACAAGCTGCAGCTGTGCCCAGAGGTGGGCCTGTGATGCTGACCACCGCCC